>CM069906.1:108397535-108549633 GCA_036172215.1 Camellia granthamiana
CTATTCAACTTCCTTTTTTATTTAATTTCTAAATAGATCGTTAACGTATAGTGGATTCTTAAATGAACTTCTATTGTTAATTTTATGCAACTTCCATTTTTATTTTTATTCAACTTCCATTTTTATTCAATTTCCTTTTATATTCAACTTTATTTTTTATTTAATTTCCAAATAGATCGTTAAGGTATAGTGGTTTCTTGAATGAACTTCCATTTTTAATTTTATGCAACTTCCATTTTTATTTTTATTCAATTTCCTTTTCTATTCAACTTTATTTTTTATTTAATTTCCAAATAGATCGTTAAGGTATAGTGGTTTCTTGAATGAATTTCCATTTTTAATTTTATGCAACTTCCATTTTTATTTTTATTCAATTTCTTTTTCTATTCAACTTCATTTTTTATTTAATTTCCAAATAGAGCGTTAAGGTATAGTGGTTTCTTCAATGAACTTCCATTGTTAATTTTACGCAACTTTCATTTTTATTTTTTTACAACTTCCATTTTTATTCAATTCCCTTTTCTATTCAACATTCTTTTCAAGAAATCACTATACGTTAACGATCTATTTGGAAATTAAATAAAAAAGGAAGTTGAATAGATAAGGAAATTGAATAAAAATAAAAATATAAGTTTCATAAAATTAAAAATGGAAGTTCATTCAAGAAACCACGATACCTTAACGATCTATTTGGAAATTAAATAAAAAATAAAGTTAAATAGAAAAGAAAATTGAATAAAAATGGAAGTTGCATGAAATTAAAAATGGAAATTCATTCAAGAAACAACTATACCTTAACGATCTATTTGGAAATTAAATAAAAAAGGAAGTTGAATAGAAAAGGAAATTGAATAAAAATGGAAATTAAATAAAAATAAAAATGGAAGTTGTATAAAATTAAAAATAGAAGATCATTCAAGAAACCACTATACCTTAAAGATCTATTTTGAAATTAAATAAGAAATGAAGTTGAATAGAAAAGGAAATTGAATAAAAATGGAAGTTGCATAAAATTAACAATGGAAGTTCATTCAAGAAACCACTATACCTTAACAATCTATTTGGAAATTAAATAAAAAATGAAGTTGAATAGAAAAGGAAATTGAATAAAAATGGAAGTGGCATAAAATTAACAATGAAAGTTCATTCAAGAAACCATTATACTTTAACGATCTATTTGGAAATTAAATAAAAAAATGAAGTTGAAAAGAAAAAAGAAATTGAATAAAAATGGAACCTGAATAAAAATAAAAATCGAAGTTGCATGAAATTAAAAACGGAAGTGCATATATGAGTAGATCCTTTACCTCACTTTGATCAGTACCGATACATATATGAGCAGATCCTTGTTGATATTGCCTCTGTGGATTTCAAGCATACTCTTGCTGAGCCAAATTGCACAGCTAGCCCTATTAATTACAGCAAGGCTACCATCCAGTAAATTTTACCTATGCCGGCTTGGGGCATGTATCCCCATGTTACTCGCACTCTTAAGATCCGTTCCAAGGAGTCTCGTTACAGTTATTGGGATTATATTGATGCTTTTTCCCAAGCATTTTATTACATGAATCCCCCACGGAATCACTCTTGGTTTATCCGTGTCCTTCCTGACATTTTACAAAACGATCTCCTAAACTGGTTTCTCGTTTGGTGAGATAAATTTGGCATACAGATTGATGCTTTTCCAGAAGGCATTCGCAATGCCTTTAAAGAATGGCAAATTGCATACAGTCACCTTCCAGGATATAAGGACATTTCTATGTCTAAATTTACAGTCCATTTTGTTATTCGCTTTGGTATCCCCATGGATTTGGAAATGGGATTTTCAATGCGATTTTCAGAACAAAGTTCCCCGTTTAAAAAGAGTTTTCTTTTATAAATAGTGGAATAAGATGGATGATCCAAAACTCCATCAAGAACTTCTCTAGAAGATTAAAGGTTATACTCAGGCCTGCTGGGATGCTACACCGAAGTTAATCCCAGCTGCTCCCATAGTCCAGAATCCTTTTGTCCAAATTCAAAATGAATTACGACAAAAATATCCAGCACTTTCAGAACAAGAATTAGTTATCAAAAGCATGGACTATATGAAAGAACAATTTTTTCAGTCATTTTCTCGAGATGATACCAGCATGAAATCTGGTACCAGTCATGGAGATCCAGAAGAAGAAGGCCATACTGATCTCTATGAAGATGAAAACGAATTTACAGTATTGGCAGGTGAATCACAAGATCCAGCAGAAGCAGATCCCAATTTTGGAGATTTTTGGGACTCACTCACGGGTTTGATTGCTGAAAAGATGAGTCAAGAAAAAGACAAGGAAAAGGAAAAGAGGAATAGTACGCCTCTTTGTCTCCCACTAATCCAGCATCACTTTCTAGCTTCATATCACGACAAATCTACTTTCGGTTAAAGTAGATTCCTTGTTCGTCAACATTACAGCTAGCCATCCAGCTGTCCCTCTACCGACAATTAAAGATAAGGGAATCACGAGGAGATAAGATAATCGACTCCAACACGAACCAGGACACGCCACTTGTCTCGCTCATCCTTATCCATTATCTTTTATTTTGCTATTTAAGGGGTGCCACACCCTTGTTGTGAGCACAAATTTTTTTTTAAGTTTTTCAGTCTACAAGTTTGTATTCTCTCTCTCTCTTTCTCTATTTCAGGATTGTAATATAGTGTGAAGTTTGAAGTATAATAAAGTTTGCAGTATTGAGAGTAAGTATTGATTGTAAGTATTTTTATGTATGTCTGTAAATATTCTTGCTATTTTAAATGAATTATTAGAATTCTATATTGAACGTAAAAGTTATACTTTAAATTATCTTTCTATATTTCCCAATGACCCTTGGGGTCTCTAGCAAGTAGAAGATTGTAATCAAAAAATAATCCAGATCCAGAATCAAATTCAGGAGCAAATATTGCTTCTGGCTGTGGCCGCAAGGCCTCCACCCCCTCCAGCACAGTAGATCATGAGACCATATATGGCATAATTAAGATAAGATAAAATAAGACTATAATTAATATTATTCCTAGGTCAGTGCTTTATGATGGGTAGAACAGTGTTAGGGTTAGTGGGACGTCACCCAAGTCATGTAGAGTCAGACCATTAGCAGTGATTGCGGTTAGGTCATTCTCGTAAGTCGTTGACAGACGTGCTAGCTTTATCCTATGTCAAGCACCATTATTGGTATCAGAGCCATGTTTACTGTTAATAATAGTCTATTTTATTTAATTTTAATTATACATATATGGTCACATACATCTATACATGAGTACCACCTCTACAGAAGATGTTGCAAATACAGTAGCCAACACAGTGGCCAATACAGTAGCTTCTACATCAGAAGCAAGAGAACTTGTTGCTTATCAAGATGTCAAGGAGGCACTTGATAAGTGGACAATCCCTAAAGTTAAACCAGATACCATCTATAAGATAGGTATGCTAGATTTTTCCAGTAGAAAAATTATTAAAACCTTTGAGCATGCAGCCTCAGTCCAGAATAATGATGAACTTATGTATTTAATACATATCCAGGATCTTTATCCTTTCTTACAGAAATACAAATATGTCCACATAGGACTTGTCCAGGTTGCTTTTAACCCATTGACCCTTCTAGGTCAAAATACCAGTATTCAGTGTACATTACGAGATGGTAGATGTATCAATTGGAGAGCTTCACTTATGGGAGCCATAGAAACCAGCTTAGCTCATGGTCCAGTATACTTTGATATATACCCAAACTTGAGCGTAGCCCTTTCAGACCAAAATCTTTCTAAGGTTTTGGAATTAAGAGTTTTATCTCATGGTTATGAGTATCTTCTAGGATCACCACCCTTCACTGTAATTTCCAGAATTTATTTAAAGGTTTTGTCAACTTTAAATCCATACATTAGAAAGCAAAGTGATCAAGGTCACACAGTGCTTATAGATACAAATTTATACAGTAGCCAAGTTGCTATGCCAAAAATGATTGAATGGCAGAAGATAACTTTTCCAGAGATGGCAGATAACTAATGTTGTTCCACCTCGTCCTATTGTCCAGCAAAATTTGGATGATGTTATCCAGATAGGAGGAGGTAATGTTTTCCTTCGTTTTCAGCGACCACAAAGACAATTATCCAGAAGTATGTCAACTACTAGCGTTAGATCTACTCCTCCTTTTCGCGAAGCCTATAGAGTAGATTTCCCTGAGTCATCCCGACATTCTACAGCTGAACCTTTAGAATCAGTCATACAAGGTATGCCCTACAGACCACCAAGTAATCCTGACCACATAGATCCTATGGATCTGGTAGTTCAAGGATTACAATTTTCTACAAATCGCATTACACATGGTGTTTATGAACCAAGGGAGTCCAGTAGCAAAGGACCTTATAGTCCTACAGCCAGTGACATGAACTTTGAAGTTTAATGAATTTTAATCCAGGAAGTGAAAACAGGAAAATCCTAAATCAGGATTTTTATCAGGAAAAATATGCAAAATTCAGAGAATGGTATTTTGCAAGTCATACTCCAGATCAATTAAAAGAAACCAAAATCCAGTATTATAAGTACTTGGAAGAAAACCAAAAACTTCTATCGTTTCCATTATGGTTTATGGAAAATGGTAACGTCCATCATTTTCAAATAAATGTTTTAGAAAATGTTCAGAAAAATTGGGTAGCAACGGATGGTAATATTATTACTTCTATACATCCTCCACCCAAATCTTTAGAATTACTTCCTAGTGATTCTACTTCCAGTCAGCCCTTAGTTGTTACTGCTTTTGTGGAACCTCCAGCAAAAAGCAATAATACTTTGACAGTCAAGGAAATTATTCCTGTTCGTAAATAGCATAATTATACTAACCTTTTCTGTCAAACTATGGGTAAACAACTAACCAGAATTGAAGAAACAGTTGTTCATATTCAGAATACTTGTCATCTTCAACCAAAGACTCCAGACATACAACCTGTAGCTTTTAAGCCCACTCCTACAGTGACAAATTTTAATTTAAAACCAAAAAAGGATAATACAGAATTTATGGCTACTCTTCTAAACAAGATTAAAAATCTTCATATAGGAGAATCCTCACAAGTTAATGTTATCCAGAAATCATTTTCACGAATTAGATGAAAATTATCAGAATTTGGAGCCACACCAAATATCTGAAATTCAGGCGAATTTCCAAAATGAACCTTCTTCTATTAATAAAGTTCATTATGGATCAAATATAGATAGGACTGCTTACACTGCTCCTAGCAGGTATTATTATTCCAGACCCAGTCCTACGGATATTCTTTATGAAGAAGACTTCCGCCATAGCTACAAATCATACCACAGTAGAACCATCTATGAATGGAATATTGATGGTCTTTCAGAATATCAAATATTTGAAGTACTCCAACATATGCTCATGTTTGCTACTGTGTGCAAGCAAAATGAGAATACTGACCATCAAGTTGCTAGATTTATTGTTAGTGGCTTTACAGGACTTCTTAAAGGATGGTGGGATAACATCCTTAGTACAGTTCAAAACAATGAAATCTTAGGCTCAACTAGGGTTAAGGTTGATCCAGATACTAGAAGAGAATCTACTGAACAAGATGCTGTTTACACTCTTGTAAACACTATAGTTCTCCACTTTATTGGTACTGTTACAGGTATTGAGGATTGTAGTGGAGAACTCTTACAGAAATTAAGATGCCCATCTTTATCTCATTTTAGATGGTATAAAGATGTCTTTCTGATGAAAGTCCATCGCAGAGCTGATGCCAATTCAGACCATTGGAAAGCTAAATTTATTGACGGTCTTCCTACTCTTTTTCCTGAAAGAGTTAGAAAGAAATTAAGAGATCGCCATAACCAATTAGCTATTCCATATAATAGATATACCTATGGCCAACTCGTAGGTATTATCACTGATGAAGGACTTGCCTTATGCAATGACCTTAAATTACAATAGCAAATGAAGCAACAACATCTTACAGGAAAAAAAGAATTAGGTGAATTATGTGAGCAATTTGCCTATGATACAAAATTACAGTATCCTCATAAACAGAAAAGACATAAAATTGGAAAATCTTCAAAACATTATTCCAAAAAATCCCGAAAACATACACATGTCAAAAATCAATTCCAGCAACAAACACCGTCCAAAGGAAAACAAAAGTACTCCAGAAAGAAATCCAAATCCACAATCAAATGTTATAAATGTGGACAGATAGGACATTATGCTAACCGTTGTAGGTCAAAGATACAGCAGAAGCTAAATGAACTATCACTAGAT
Organism: Camellia granthamiana; assembly: GCA_036172215.1. Taxonomy (NCBI): domain Eukaryota; kingdom Viridiplantae; phylum Streptophyta; class Magnoliopsida; order Ericales; family Theaceae; genus Camellia; species Camellia granthamiana. The sequence goes on from CM069906.1 coordinate 108,403,815, forward strand.
AATGAAATCCAACAGCAGATTCTCAGAATGCTTTCTGATGAATCAGATACTTCTTCAGATAATGAGGATGAAATTGCAGCACTTTATTCTTCAGATTCTGACATTGAATCTGAAAACTCTCCAGAAATTTGTGACTGCAAAATAAATCTTAATCAGATTTTAGATGAAGTCAACTATTGGAAAGCTATAGTTGAAATGAATGGACTTGATATTGGAGGACCCAGTATCAATGTTCTTACAGAAGATGAGCAGAATATGATTAATATTGCTGATCAAATCTCTAATCCAGAAATGAAATTAAAATTCGTAGAATTATGTTTACAGCAACAGAAGCAGCAAGAAATTCTTCCTCCTCAGCGCTACAGTATGAAAGAAGTTTTTCAAAGACTTCAACCTGTTACTCCTGAAAAACCTCTAACAATCCATGGTTTAGAAATGGAAGTCAATGCTTTAAAAGTTGAAATTAAACATTTACAAACTTCCAATATTGCTATTAATTCTGAAATAAAAAAGATTAATAGTCAATTACAACATAAAGAAAAAGGGATCATTATCAATGAACCCACTTCAACATCTACTCCAGACTCAAAAGAGCTTGATTATCTCATGCTCATAAATACAGTAACTTTTCAGAAAAGGTATATCAGAATTACCTTTATGATAAAACCCGATTTTATCATAAAAGATGCTATTGCTCTTGTTGATAGTGGTGCTGATATGAATTGTATTCAGGAAGGATTAATTCCTACTAAATACTTTCATAAAACAACTCAATCACTTACAAGTGCAAGTGGCAATTCTTTATATATCCAGTATAAACTTCCAGAAGTATTAATCTGTAACCAAGGCTTATGCCTTCCTACTTCATTTGTTCTTATTAAGAACATGTCTCAGGCCATAATTCTTGGAACACCATTCCTGTGTTTATTAATGGCAATCCATAGGCATTCATATAACCTTGAATAATCAACCGATTATTTTTGAGTTTATCACAGAACCTTATACGAAAGAGTTAGATCAGATTAAAGATCTAGTTAATTTCAAAGAAAAACAAATTAATTTTTTACAAAAAGAAATTAGTTTTCTTACTACAAAACAAAGACTTCAACAGTCTTCTTTCCAGCAAAAAATAAAATCACTTGAACAAGAATTTCAACATGAAATATGCAGTGATATTCCAAATGCTTTTTGGAATACGAAGAAACACATAGTTTCTCTTCCTTATGAACCAGGTTATGATGAGCGGAAAATACCAACTCGCGCTTGACCAAGCCAAATGAAAAAAGAGTATTTAGAATTATGTAAAACTGAAATCAATACTCTTCTTCGGAAAAAGCTTATTCGATCCAGTAGATCTCCTTGGAGTTGTGCTGCTTTTGATGTAAATAAAAATGCCGAAATTGAAAGAGGGGTGCCAAGATTGGTCATCAATTACAAACCTCTGAATGAAGCCTTACAGTGGATAAGGTATCCAGTTCCTAATAAAAAAGATCTTTTAGATCGCCTCCAGGATGCAGTCATATTTTCTAAATTTGACATGAAATCAGGATATTGGCAAGTCCAAATCACTGAACAAGACAGATACAAAACTGCTTTTACAGTACCCTTTGGGCATTTTGAATGAAATGTTATGCCATTTGGATTAAAAAATGCACCTTCTGAATTCCAGCATATTATGAATGATATTTTTAATCATTATACAGAAATTTCCATTTGTTATATTGATGATTTGATTTTTTCTTCATCAATTGACCAGCATATGAAACATCTTTAATATATTTAAGCATGTTATCATTAAAAATGGATTGGTAGTTTCTGCATCCAAAATGCAACTTTTCCAAACAACAATCCGATTTTTGGGTCATAATATCCATAATGGTACTATTATTCCCATTAATAGAAGCATGGAATTTGCATCTAAATTTCCAGACGAAATTAAAGATAAAACTCAATTACAGAGGTTTTTGGGTAGTTTGAATTATATTCATGATTACTATCCTAACATTGCTACTGATGTAGCAATTTTATATTCCCGACTTAGAAAAAATCCTCCTCCATGGGGACCAGAACATACAGAAGCTGTTCAGAAAATTAAGGCTAGAGTCAAAACTCTACCTTGCCTTTCTTTGCCAAATCCAGAATGGAAGAAAATTGTTGAAACTGATGCCTCTAATCTTGGTTATGGTGGCATACTTAAACAATTTAATCCTACCAGCAAAAAAGAAAAACTTTTAAGATTTACTTCTGGTATCTGGCATTCAGCTGCTAAAAGTTATCCAACCATTAAACAAGAATGTTTAGCTATTGTTAAATGTGTCTTAAAATTCCAGGATGATTTGCTAAATCAACATTTTTTAATTAGAGTTGATTGTTCTGCTGCCAAACAAATTTTTAAAAAAGATGTCAAAAATCTGGCTCAAAAACAAATTTTTGCCACTTGGTAGGGCCAACTTTCCTTATTTGATTTTGATATTGAATATATCAAAGGTGAAACTAATTTTCTTCTTGACTTTTTAACTCGCGAATATTTGCAGGGTTCTAGCCATGTCCAGTAGAGGTCGAGGCCCGGGTAGACGGGGCCGCGGAAGGGGATCCAATCCCTATCATACAGAATTTCCAGGCTTACATGCCTTTTCCAGTAAAAAAAGGGAATCTAGCCAAACGGCTAAAGATGTCCTTGCTCCTCCAGTACCATATGTCCAGAATTTCATCATCGAGGAAACAGTCCTCTATACTGAAAATACAGATATCTAGTGGATGAAAGATCCCTGGGAAATCAAAAGGAGGTATAGTGGTTTCTTGAATGAATTTCCATTTTTAATTTTATGCAACTTTCATTTTTATTTTTATTCAACTTCCATTTTTATTCAATTTCCTTTTCTATTCAACTTCCTTTTTTATTTAATTTTCAAATAGGTCGTTAAGGTATAGTGGTTTCCTGAATGAACTTCCATTTTTAATTTTGTGCAACTTCCAATTTTATTTTTTTTCAACTTCCATTTTTCTTCAATTTCCTTTTCTATTCAACTTCTTTTTTTATTTAATTTTCAAATAGATCGTTAAGCTATAGTGATTTTTTGAATGACCTTCCATTGTTAATTTTATGTAACTTCCATTTTTATTTTTATTCAACTTCAATTTTTATTCAATTTCTTTTTCTATTCAACTTCCTTTTTTATTTAATTTCTAAATAGATCGTTAAGGTATAGCGGTTTCTTCAATGAACTTCCATTTTTAATTTTATGCAACTTTCATTTTTATTTTTATTCAACTTCCATTTTTATTCAATTTCCTTTTCTATTCAACTTCCTTTTTTATTTAATTTCCAAGTAGGTAGTTAAGGTATAGTGGTTTCTTGAATCAACTTCCATTTTTAATTTTATGCAACTTCTAATTTTATTTTTTTTTCAACTTCCATTGTTCTTCAATTTCTTTTTCTATTCAACTTCTTTTCTTATTTAATTTCCAAATAGATCGTTAAGGTATAGTGGTTTTTGGTATGAACTTCCATTGTTAATTTTATGCAACTTCCTTTTTTATTTAATTTTCAAATAGATTGTTAAGTATAGTGGTTTCTTGAATAAACTTCCATTTTTAATTTTATGAAACTTGGATTTTTATTTTTATTCAACTTCTATTTTTATTCAATTTCCTTCTCTATTCAACTTCCTTTTTTATTTAATTTCCAAATAGGTCGTTAAGGTATAGTGGTTTTTTGTATGAACTTCCATTGTTAATTTTATGCAATTTCTATTTTTTTTTTTTATTCAACTTCAATTTTTATTCAATTTCCTTTTCTATTCAACTTTCTTTTTTATTTAATTTCCAAATAAATCGTTAAGGTATAGTGGTTTCTTGAATGAACTTCCATTTTTAATTTTATTCAACTTCCGTTTTATTTAATTTCCTTTTCTATTCAACTTCCTTTTTTATTTAATTTCCAAATAGATCGTTAAGGTATAATGGTTTTTTGAATGAACTTCCATTTTTAATTTTATGCAACTTTCATTTTTATTTTTATTCAACTTCCATTTTTATTCAATTTCCTTTTCTATTCAACTTCTTTTTTTTATTTAATTTCCAAATAGATCATTAAGGTATAGTGGTTTTTTGAATGACCTTCCATTGTTAATTTTATGCAACTTCCATTTTTATTTTTATTCAACTTCAATTTTTATTCAATTTCATTTTCTATTCAACTTCCTTTTTTATTTAATTTCCAAATAGATCGTTAAGGTATAGTGGTTTCTTGAATAAACTTCCCTTGTTAATATTTATTGTTTGATTTTTTTGTTTTTGTCTTTTTGGTTTATTTGTTTGCCAAGAAATCGTGAGAAAAAAATTCATAAATTTTGGATCTCAATACTTGAGAATAGAAAAAATGAACATCTCTCTCTCTCTCAATCTCCATCGAGACTAAAGTTTCTTTCCATGATTTCTTTGCGATCAAAATTATAGTCTTAGTTTCTAATTAACTTTTTTCATATTTTGTTGTGTTTTTAATAAGTACATTGTTTATTGTTGTTGTTGTTTTTTTTTTATTTACTTGTTTGCGAAGAAATCTTGAAAGAAGAATTCATGACTTTTGGATCTCAATACTTGAGAATAGAAAAAACGGATCTCTCTCTCTCGGAGTCTCCATTGAGACTAAGTTTCTCTCCATAATTTCTTCGCAATCAAAATTAAAATCTTAGTCTATACTTAAGTTTTTCATACTTTGTTTTGTTTATTTAACAAATATATTATTTATTTTTTGTCTTACTTTTTGTTTTTGTTTTATTTGTTTGCCAAGAAATTGGGAGAGAAGTATTACTAATTGTTGGATCTCAATACATGAGAATAGAAAAAACGGACATTTCTCTCTCGGAGTCTCCATTCAGACTTAAGTTTCTCTCCATATCGCAATCAAAATAATTATCTCAATTTCTAATTAGTTTTTTCATATTTTGTAATGTTTTTTTAATAAATATTTTTTTTACTATATTTTTTTTTTTGGTTTATTTGTTTGCCAAGAAATCATGAGAGGGAAGAACCATAAATTTGGAATCTCAATCAATACCAGAGGATGGAAAAAGCGAATGTCTCTCTATCAGGGTCTCCATTGAGACAAGTTTCTTTCCATGATTTCTATGCAATCAAAATATAGTCTTAGTTTCTAATTAGCTTTTTCATAGTTTGTTTTGTTTTTTTAATAAATATATTATTTATTATTTTTGTTTTTGGTTTATTTGTTTGCCTTGAAATCCTGAAAGAGAAGAATTCATAACTTTGGAAGCTCAATCAATACTTGAGGATAGAAAAAACAGACATCTCTCTATCGAAGTCTCCATTGAGACTTCTTTCCATGATTTCTATGCAATCAAAATATAGTTTTAGCTTCTAATTAGCTTTTTCATAGTTTGTTTTGTTTTTTAATAAGCATATTATTTTTTTTTGGGTTTTTTTTTTGCCAAGAAATCCTTGGAGAAGAATTCATTCATTTTGGATCTCAATACTTGGGAGTAGAAAAAATGGACATCTCTCTCTAGAATTCTCCACTAAGACTTACGTTTCTCTCCACGATTGCTTTGCAATCAAAATAATTCTCTTAATTTCTAATTAAGTTTTTCATATTTTGTTTAGTATTTTTTTTAAGAAATATATATATTGATTTTTTGTTTTGTTTTGCCAAGAAACCGTGAGAGAAGTATTACTGACAGTTGGATCTCGATAAATGAAAATAGAAAAAGTAGACATCTCTCTCGGAGCCTCCATTGATACTAAGTTTCTCTCCATGATTTCTTTGCAATCAAAATGAGTCTTGGTCTCTAAATAGTTTTTTCATATTTTGTATTTTTTTAATAAATATATTATTTATTGGTTTTATTTTTGATTTTGATTTTTGGTTTATTTGTTTGCCAAGAAATCATGATAGAGTAGAAAAAATGGACATCTCTCTCTCGAAATCTCCACTGAGACTTAAGTTCCTCTCCGTGATTTCTTTGCAAACAAAATAATTTTTTCAGTTTGTAGTTAAGTTATTCATATTTTGTGTGGTATTTTTAAGAAATATATATATATATATATAATTTGATTTTTTGTTTTGTTTTTTGGTTTGCCAAGAAATCATGAGAGAAGTATTACTAATTGTTGGATCTCAATACATGAGAATAGAAAAAGCAGACATCTCTCACTCGGAGTCTCCATTGAGACTTAAGTTTCTCTCCATGGTTTCTTCACAATCAAAATTATAGTCTTAGTTTCTAATTAGCTTTTTCATATATATATATATATATATTTTTAATAAATATTTATTTATTTATTGATTTTTGGTTTATTTGTTTGCCAAGAAATCATTAGAGAAGTATTACTAATTGTTAGATCTCAATACATGAGAATAGAAAAAACGGACATCTTTCTCCTAGAGTCTCCATTGAGACTCTCTCTCCATGATCTCTTCGCAATCAAAATTATTGTCTTAGTTTCTAATTAGTTTTTTTTTTATATTTTGTATTTTTTTAATAAATGTTTTATTTATTGATTTTTTTTTTTTTTTTGTCTTTTTGTTTATTTGTTTGCCAAGAAATTCTGAGAGAGAAGAATTCATAACTTTGAAATCTTCAATCAATACTTGAGGATAGAAAAAACAGACATCTCTCTATCGAAGTCTAAATTGAGACTAAGTTTCTTTCCATGATTTCTATGCGATCAAAATATGGTTTTAGTTTCTAATTAGCTTTTTCATATTTTGTTTTGTTTTTTAATAAATATATTATTTATTGTTTTTGTTTTTGGTTTATTTTTTTGCCAAGAAATCTTTAAAGAAGAATTCATTGATTTTGGATCTCAATAATTGGGAATAGAAAAAATGGACATCTCTCTCTTTCGAAGTCTCCACTGAGACTTAAGTTTCTCTACATGATTTCTTTACACTAAAAATAATTGTCTTAGTTTCTAATTCGGTTTTCATATTTTGTTTGGTATTTTTTTAACAAATATATATATTGATTTTTTGTTATGTTTTTTGGTTTGTATGATTTTTTTTTTTTGGTTTATTTGTTTGCCAAGAAATCGTGAAAGAATAATTCATAACTTTTGGATCTCAAAACTTGAGAATAGAAAAAACAAACATCTCTCTCTGGAGTCTCAATTGAGATTATTTTTTCTTCATTATTTCTTTGCAATCAAAATTATAGTCTTAGTTTCTAATTAACTTTTTCATATTTTGTATTGTTTTTTTAATAAATATATTATTTATTTATTTATTTATTTTTTTGATTTTTGATTTATTTGTTTGCCAAGAAATCATGAGAGAAGTATTACTAACTGTTGTATCTCAATACATGAGAATAGAAAAAACGGACATCTCTTTCTTAGAATCTCCGTTGAGACTAAGTTTCTCTCCATGATTTCTTCACAATCAAAATTATTGTTTTAGTTTCTTATTAGTTTTTTCGTATTTTGTATTGTTTTTTTAATAAATATATAATTTATTGTTTTTTTTATGTTTTCTGATTTTTGGTTTATTTGTTTTGCAAGAAATCCTGAGAGAATAATTCATAATTTTGGAATCTCAATAGAAAAAAACATCTCTCTATTAGAGTCTCCATTAAGACTAAGATTCTTTCCACGATTTCTACACAATCAAAATATAGTCTTAGTGTCTAATTAGCTTTTTCATATTTTGCTTTGTTTTTTTTAAATAAATATTTTATTTATTGTTTTTGTGTTTGGTTTATTTGTTGCAAAGAAATACTTGGAGCAGAGTTCATACATTTTGGATCTCAATGTTTGGGAATAGAAAAATGGACATCTCTTTCTAGAAGTCTCCACTGAGACTTAAGTGTCTCCATGATTTCTTTGCAAGCAAAATAATTGTCTCAGTTTCTAATTAAGTTTTTCATATTTTGTTTGATATTTTTTTTAAGAAATATATATATTTTTTGTTTTTTGTTTGGTTCGATTTTTTTTTTTTTTTGGGGTTTATTTGTTTGTCAAGAAATCGTGAGAGAATAATTCATAACTTTTGGATCTCAATACTTGAGAATAGAAAAAACGGACATGTCTCTTTTGGAGTCTCCATTGATTCTCTCCATGATTTCTTTGCAATCAAAATTATAGTCTTAATTTCTAATTAAGTTTATTTATTTATTTATTTTATTTGTTGCTTTATTTGTTTGCTAAGAAATCTTGAGAGAAGAATTCATAACTTTTGGATTTCAATACTTAGAAACAAACATATATCTCTCTTTTGGACTTTCCATCGAGGCATTGAGGCTAAAGTTTCTCTGTTGGTTTATTTAATAAATATATTATTTATTTTTTGTCTTACCTTTTGTTTTTGTTTTTTGTTTTATTTGTTTGCCAAGAAATTGTGAGAGAAGTATTATTGATTGTTGGATCTCAATACATGAGAATAGAAAAAACAAACCTCTCTCTCGGAGTCTACATTGAGACTAAGGGTGTGTTTGGTTTGTATTTTGAGATAAATTTATAAAAAAAAAAATTGGGGAGAAAGTTTAGAAATTTTTTTGGTTTGTTTGGTTACATATTTTGAAAATAGTTTTGGAATTTAGGAATTTGGGATGATTTGATATTTTATTGTAGTTGAGTAGATGTTTGTGAGAAAAAAATGATGGAGAAAGAGAGATGAGAGAGAAAAAGTGATTGATTGATGTGTAGGAGAGAAAAAGTGATTTTGGAAAAAAAATTAAAAAAATTTCTAACCAAAAAAAATTTTAGAATTTTTTTTTAGAAATTATGTTTTGAGAGTTAAACCAAACAAGGCCTAAGTTTCTCTCCATAATTTCTTCGCAATCAAAATTATAATCTTAGTTTCTAATTATCTTTTCAATATTCTTTTTGTATTTTTTTCATAAATATTTTATTTATTTTATTTTTTGTTTTTTGCTTTATTTGTTTGCCATGAAATCTTGAGAGATTAATTCGTTACTTTTGTATCTCAATACTTAGAATGGAAAAAACGGACATTTCTCTTTTGGAGTCTCCATTGAGACTATTCTTTGAATGACTTATTTGCACTAAAAGTGTAATCTAAATTTCAAATGAAGTTTTTCATATTTTGCTTGGTTTATTTTAATAAATATATTATTTATTTTTATTTTTGTTTTTTTGTTTGCGAAGAAATCCTAAGAGAAGAATTCATAGCTTCTGGATCTCAATACTTTAGATTGGAAAAATGGACCTCTCTCTGGCAGAATCTCTATTGAGACTAAATTTCTCTCCTTGATATTTCTTTGCAATCATAATTATAGTTTGAGTTTGTAATTAGCCTTTTCATGTTTTGTTTTTTTTTTTAAAAATATAATCTTAGTTTCTAATTAGCTTTTTCATATTTTGCTTTGTTCTTTCAATAAATATATTATTTATTGTTTTTGTGTGGTTTATTTTTTGCAAAGAAATGCTTGGAGAAGCATTCGTACATTTTGGATCTCAATATTTGGGAATAGAAAAATGGACATTTCTCTCACGAAGTCTCCATTGAGACTTAAGTTTCTCTCCATGATTACTTAATTCTCTCCCCATGATTTCTTTGCAATCAAAAGAATAGTCTTAGGTAGCGTTTGGTAGAGTTTATTTGAGAATAGAGTTGTATTTTGAATTTGTGAGTTTTAGAATTATGATTTGAGTGTAGAAAATTTGTTTGGTTATGAGTTTTGAAAAGGGTTTTGAATTGAGTTTTGAATGTTTGATGTGACATGTGAAATAAGAAAATTTGTTTGATTTGAGTTTTGAAAACATAATTCAAAAAGTTATAACTCATAATCAAACATATAACTCAAAACTCTATTGAAATTTCTGATCAACACTCATAACAAAACTTTTTTTCAAAAGTCAATTCAAAAAATTAATTGTTAACAAAGAATAACACTCATAACCAAATTCTTTCTAAAATTCAATTCAAAAAATTAATTATTAACAAAAAATAACATAATTTTTTATTTAATTGAAAATCACTAAAAAAGTTATAACTCATAACCAAACACATAACTTAAAACTCTATTGAAAATTCTATTCGAAACTCATAACCAAACTCTTGTTAACATTGAAGTAAAAAAAAAATGTCATTTTGGTTTTAAAATATTAATTTTTATATTTAAAAAATATCAAAAACAAATATATATATATATATTTCCAAATAACAATTGGCGATTGGTAATTGCAAAAAAATAAAAATATTACACTGCTCTGGTCGGTCAATCGGCCCAATGTCCGGGAGGATGACCGGGTAGATTCAAAATTCAAAAATCTTGTGCTTTTTAGAATGGAGAACGCGAAAGAAAGAGAGAGTAGCCAAATGTGAAGGAGAATTGCATTTTGAAATGTGTGGTGGAATCACATTTTGAAAACTCTATCCAAACATGAAATGCAAATGGAGGGGTGAAATTACATTTCCAGAACACAACCAAACACAGTCTTAGTTTCTAGTTTAGTATTTCATACTAGCGGATGACCCGTGCCTACGGCACTCCAAGTTAAAAATAAAAAAAAATAAAAAAAAAAACCACATTCAAGTTAATACACTTTTGACCAATGAAAAATAAAAGTTAAGACAAATTAATGTAGCACTTCCATACTTGTAAAAATTCACCACATTGTAGTTATGATCTATTCAATCCATTAATGATTCTTTATATTCAAGATTAAACTTCGTATCATAGTGTATACGAAACTTTCAATATACACATATAGACAATTACAATAATTTTTAATTCCCTTGTCCTTTTACTTTATAATTATAATATGAAATCAGGAGAGATTAACTTAACACATAGTTCATAAATTAATTTGAAACCAAAAAATAAATAATCAAGCATTCTATGTGGGTGTTTGGGAAGTTGCTATTTTAGTAGACTATTTTAAGAGGCTAAAATTTTTGTATTTGGGAAGATAGTTGGATATGATGTTTGTGAGGAAAAAAGTGAAATGATTATAGGTTTGATGTGACATTTTGTCTTATTGACTATTTTAACCTATTTTGCCTTTTAGTGCTACTTTAGCCAAAACAAAGCTAAAAAAAATCTCTTCCCAAACACCCCAATATATATGTATAGCCTCAAGTGTAATCCCACTTTAAACTTGGTTCAACATCTCCATATGCATTTTAAATCTGATTATTTCTTATTGCCAGTAGCACACTATCATAAATGCATGATGCTTGAAAAAGATCAAAAGATGCATTTGCAAATCCAGTTGATATTTCAAAGGGAATTACAGTCTCACAAACTACTATCTTTCAAATGGAACCAGTTGGTCTATTCACGTTAAATAAATGGAAAATGCCCCGGAGCTCTAATTAGAGCTGAAAAAGGACAGCTCTAATAAGCTGTCACCCATTAAAAAAAAAAAAAAAAAAAAAAAAACAGTGAAGTAAAGACAAAAAAGAGAGCAGAAAAAGACAAAATAATGCTCTTTTAGTGCTCTGTTTTTAGAGCTCCGGAGCATTACTGTAAATAAATTCATTCTATCCATTACATTATACGCATTTGTATGTATTTATAGTATTTAAAGAAGGAATGATAGTAAAAAGAAAAGGCCTTTTATATTAGATACGTGTCGTCTCCTAGTTGTGCAATCCATGTCACCCACTTGTATATTCTGTCACCTAACAGCTTGTAATTCAAGTGATGAAAATGAACAATAGAAGAAAAAAAAAAAAATCAGAGAAAATTTTAAAGAAGAGTGGAGAGTGGTACTTTAAGAAGAGCAATTTGATAAGGAAATAGTGGTTACATACTGGCAAAGAAGAAAGACTGAGTGGGTGCAATGGCTATTTGGCATGTCAACATCGTTAATTCCTTTATATCAAACTGATAAACATCAACCCAACTTTGATTTCGGTGGTTGATGTTACATGAGAGAGAGAGAGAGAGAGAGAGAGAGAGAGAGAGAGAGAGAGAGAGAGAGAACTTAGCCATTCAAAAAGCACCCAAATGGTTGTCATAGCATTCAAAACACGTTCTGAAATCTTCTTGTCACTCCATAATGGCACATTAGCAACTACAAATTAAAAATTGAACTAATATTTGAACTGAACATCCAATGTCATCGCCTAGATGTCAACAAAGAAAATTTTGGAAGAAGAAATGATACAGTTCACAAATTACAACTTAACGATCAACTAAATATTAAAAACTCAAATTCCGCAATTTAGGAAAGAGGGCAAAACTCCCAGTTATGCCAAATCCACTTGGGAAAAAATAATAGTTCAAATATTATTCTGTGTTCAAGTAAAAAAAAAATGTAATTAGCATAATCACGCTTTTATCAAAAACCTGATCTAGTCAAAAACCCACAAATGAAACCAAATCAATAGTAGAAAATGCTAGAAAAGTTATGATGAAATTCAGTCAATGGTGGCAAGTACTCCAAAACCATATGGATAGAGGGTAAATTTCAGTCATCACCACAACATCTCACACCTTCAATTTAACACAAATTGAATCCACCCAACCAAACCAGTATAAAAATTAAAAATTAAAAAGCACATTGAGATTTAGCTGAGAGAGGGAGGAAGTAAATCAACAATTGTTAACAACTATATTGAAACTCTATTCAAAATCACTTAATAACAAAGGTTACATGCAAAAACAAAATTAAATGTCTCAAATGAGAAATACTCAACAAAATAGCCCCATCCACAAAACTTTTTAGTTCAAACTTCCCAATTTCATTTGATTATTCAAGTAAAAATGATAAAATTTACGATGAAATCATGAAATTGTCCTATTTATACCCAAAAGACAATATATATTCATTGTACTATTACCTAATACTATTCATTTAACTGAATTGAATCAATCTAACAAAGATATGAGCTATTGCACATTGTTTTCCTATGCATTTTGTTAGTTTCTTTAGACCAAGAATCAAACCATCTAATTCAAGCAATCAATCAAAATCACACACATATGCAGATGCTAAACTACTAATATAAAATTTAAGCTAAAGATGCACTGTTTTATGTCAACATCAATAACCTACCAATCAATAATACCAAGAACAAAAAGATATTAGATTTCACAATGAACATAGTTAAATCATTGCACTATGAAAAAAAATAGAATTTGGAAATCAAATTGAAAGCAGGCTAACAAATAGAAGGCTTCTCTGTTAAACCAACTAATAATGATGAAATTATAAACAACCAATTAGAGGATTCTATGTAAATAAGAAGACTTTTGTTAATGAGATTAATCAAAAATTGAATAGGATGATATTACAAATCCAAATAATTAACTTATGAAATTCAAAACCAATTAACTGAAAAAAAAATTCAAATATTAACTATTAACACAAAGAAGCTATAATTTGAAATCTTAGTAAATAAAAACTCCAACTCAACTTCTATAAGTATAAAACAAATTAAGTCATGAATTTACCTTTTATATCTATAACTCATGCCTCAACTTGAAATTGCTTACATTGGTAAAGTTTCGAATTCCATGGAAATTGAATACATTTGTACCAATTAAAAAGAACAAAAATTTTATTTAGATATAACTGAGATAAGGGGTGGGAGTGGATGGGAATTATTCTATTATGAATCTTTAGCTTAAAACAAAATCCAAACACACGTGGACTCAACTGGTGGTGTATGATGAGATTACAAATGTACATTAAATATTGGGGAAAAAAAACAAAGGTAAGAAAGTTTCAAATGAAAACCTCTTTGTACAATAATGCAATAACAACATCCTAAAATCCCCAAAATCCCGTACTAATATACCAATAAAAGCATGAAATAACAACTTATTCACATGAAAAATATATCTAAAAATCTAAGTTTGGGTGCTCACCACGAAAAAGTTATTGAACCCATTAAGTATAAATCTTGAGAGAGAGAGTCACCACAAATCAACTATGTAAAGCATGTGTTGGTCTTCAAAATCAAAGAATCATGGAAGTCAGAAATTATTGAAATCAACTTCCAAACTGCCCATAATAGCTATCGACATTGGTGGATATAAGAAAATAATTAATTATCAAGAAAAATGAAAACCAATATAATGGCTCATGACTCTATATAAGCAAAGAAAACCAGACCAAAGCCATTTGAATTTATAAGTGAAAACAAAGCAATACCACAACAAATTATAAAATAGAAACCCCAATGGATTTTAATTGTCTTGAAAAATTAGACTTTCATTTGGGTTTAAAGTTCTATGTATGATGGAGAGGATCACCACTTATATTTGAACAAACTTGCATGTGCTCAAATCATTAGAATGTTATTATTACAACCAGAAATTTGAAGTTATACCTTACCTTTTGAAGAATTTATGGATAGGCACAGAAAGATATTTGAATTGTTTTTTAAGGGATGACCAACAAAAGGAAACATTAAAATGCTTTAGTAAGAATACAAATCAAATACTTACCACAATGTTTGGATACGAAAGGTTGTTAAGAAGTTTCACTTCTTCCTCAAGCTCTCTAATGTGAACCTATTAAGCAAATTTAAAACAATGATTCAGATATATAGGACCACAAACACAATGCTTCATATAAATGTAAATAAAGCAATTAAATTGGAAATGATTTTCTACTTTGAAGCGCTCTTACTGCAATTGAAATATTCTTAGATATATACCAATACCAAAAACAATTGAAAAAATTAACACAAAATAAATAAATATATCCAAAAGAATCACCATAAACAAAATATATCTTTTAGAAATGAAGGAGCATCAAATCCAAAATCAGTAAGAGCACTTCTCAAAATAATAATAATCATAATAATAATAATAAAAAGTATAAGAACATTACCCTAAAACAAAACCCGTTGCTCACATCCGCTGTACACCACAACTCATCATCATTCGGCAAACCACCACTGAATAATGTTCTAGATAAAGCTTAAGTAAATACAAAAGTATTCAATAAATACCAAAAATATTTTGTCTAATTTGAAACTATGAGTAAAAATATGACCATCTATTTTATTTTCAGCTTAATGTTAACAGTCAGGTTAACCTTAATGTTCACATTAACCTATTTAATGTTAACAATCATCAACCCATTTGACTAATATGAAATAAAAATGGGTGTTAACATGAAACCAATTTTTTCCTTAACCCCCATTTGATTTGATAGAGAGTGAGAGCTTTGTTGGTGAAGGTGGAAATGATGGGATGAAAAAAAAACAGAGTATCCAAATTTGTAGGGAAAAGATAAGTTAATTACTGATTCTATTCACAGATAAATTCAGCAATGACAAAGTATCCTAATTTCTAAAATTTTGGGCTAAGATCTAAGTACCGAAAATTGGAAAGGAAATTTTAAATCACAATAAGGAAAAGGAAAAGAAATTTAAAAAAAAAAAAATTCATCCAATAGACTTGTAACATTAAATAATTTAATTATACTTGAAAAATTATTGAATATTCTTGGAATGCCATAAAAGTATATACACATGGTACTTCTGATCAATGAACAAGGAAGATAGAATGGTTATTGAAACATTTTAGTAAGCAAGGAAGATAGAATGGTTATCAAACATTTTAGTAACAACCAAACAATAGTAATGGCACAACAACCATTCAATAGAGTAACTCAATATAATAGTCCCACAAATTCCTACTAAATCAAAGTAAATGGGTTTCGTGGAACCCAACCACCTCTTCATATATGTGTGTATATATACATAGATAATATATATGTATAAGAAAAATCAACAAAACCTATAAAAGTATATCCAAAATCCTACATGCATCTAGAAAATTAAAGAAAAACAATACTTACAGTTTGATTTTGGTAATTGTTCTTTCTCTATTCCACTAATGATCAATTGATGATCTCTGTGGCTTCAAAGAAAAAAAAATATATATATATATATATATGTAATCAATATATACACACAATAATCTATTAAGAAAGAAATGAGAGTATTACCTTTACTTTGCAAAACTGCTAAAGAAAGAGATGAGAGTATCACCTTTTTTTGTGTGTGTGTGTAAATTCCATTGAAACATTTTGTCAAACACTTAATAAGTGTTGGGTATACCTCCTTATTGGAGTGTGAGACCCAATTGGTTTATTAAAAGAGTTTAATTTAGTTTGGTATTAGTTATAATATATTTTTATATATTATATCTAATTTTGTGGAGACCTAATTCAATTTGGAAACAACTAAAGTTTTGATAAAAAACCCTAGATTCACAATAAATTATTGTTATTGCTTTTCCCAAAAAGAAAAAAGGCAGCCGTTTTTGCTGGTGGAGCAGCAGCACCTTCTTGATCAATTGATTGGTGAGATAGTGCTTAGGTTAAAAAGCAATTCGGTGGAATCAAAAAGTTTGGGTCAGTTCTGCTTCGTTTGGTTCAGCTGTCGGTTCTGTTTTGGGTGCATTATTTTGGGTCTTCTACATTCTGTTTCGAAGATTTTGGTTCATCTATTTGGTGAGGTCTTTCCTCTTGTTTATTTGTGATTATTTGGAATTCACCTAAAGGTGGTTTGTGAGACCATTCGCGTCTCGTTTGTAATTGTTTGGAAACTTATTTGGTTGATAGTGGAATCAGATTTCGATCCCGTGGACGTACCTCACATTGAGGGAACCACGTAAAATTCTTGTGTTGCTTTTGATTTAATTTTTCCATATTAGTTTTTATTCCCATTGATTGATTTACTTATGGGGAATCATATAGTTTCCCTAACAATAAGCAAGGAAGTTAGAATGGTTATCGAACATTTTAGTAACAACCAAACGATAGTAATGGCACAACAACCATTCAATAGAGTAACTCAATACAATAGTTCCACAAATTCCTACTAAATCAAAGTAAATAGGTTTCGTGGAGCCCAACCAACTCTTCATATATGTGTGTATATATACATAGATAATATATATGTATAAGAAAAATCAACAAAACTCATAAAAGTATACCCAAAATCCTACATGCATGTAGAAAATTAAAGAAAAACAATAATCACAGTTTGATTTTGGGAATCATTCTTTCTCTATTCCACTAATGATCAATTGATGATCTTTGTGGCTTCAAAGAAAAAAAACAAAAAAAATCTGTAATCAATCTATATACACACAATAATCTATTAAGAAAGAGATGAGAGTATTACATTTACTTTGTAGAACAGAGCACCCAACAAATCCACCATCTGCGAAGTCGCTGATCTGCTATGTATTAGGTTTTCGGGGGAATGAGTGACTAATAGGGGTGAGGTTGTGACCGTTGCCAGTGAGATTGAAGATGAAGAGTGAACTCTGAGAGTGAGAGATGAGGGAAACAACTCAATTTTGAATTTTGAATAAGAGAGAAAGGGCACCAGCTGAAGAGAAAGGGATGGAAGGGAAGAAGAATCATAAGGAGAAAATGTATATCACCGTAGGATGTATGTGAACAAACAATCTCAACCATTGAAAGATAATTTGTCTCTTAAATATTTTTTAACTATTGGATTGAATTAATCTAACAGTTCACATTTTGACAAAGGGACAGAAGTCCCATCAGAATTCAAAAACTACTCTAGCTTGTTATATAGATCTCAACCATTGAAAGATAATTTATCTCTTGGACGTTTTTTAGTTGTTGGATTGAATTAATCTGACGGTTCACATTTTGACAAAGGGACAAAAGTCCCATAAGAATTCAAAAACTACCCTTGCTTGTTATATAGATTTTGTTTGATATTTTTTAAGAAATATATATTTTTTTGTTTCTTGTTTTGTTTATTTACTAGTGTATGTCCGTGCCTAAAGGTACGGTGTAAATAATGTTGGTATCACATACTCTACAAAAATCAATTAAAATAAATTAATACAAAATGATAACAATTTCACTGTTACAGAAATCAATTATAATAAATCAATTCAAAATGACAACAATTTCACTACAATATAAAACTTTATGACTCAAAGTTGCCGTGGTTTTGTTGCTTTGTTTGGCACAATAAAAATTGATGTGTGCACTATGGTTAGCGGCATGCTACGTAGTTTTGATTGGAGAGTTTTGGAGTTGTGAAATTAGTAAGCCCTCAATAGATCTGTATATGATCTTGACTATTGAGCTGCGCGGATTGACTTTGTAATTTGACTTGTAATCATGTTGCATCATTGGATAAAGTAACATTCAAGAGTCACGTCATCCAAGAAATGCAAGCTTAAATGAAGTAGTCATTAAGTGTAAGACAAATAGCCAGTATGAGTAGTGTTTTGCTCTCTCCCCCACTGTCGGGAGTAGATGGAGCAAAATTCCACGCACTATAATAGTGTGTATTGAAGTATCACTTGAAGTTAAAAGATTAGTGCTTAGTAGTAGCAAAATCTATTAGCATTAAGTGAAAAGATTAACGCCAAGTGGTTGCAAAATTTATTAGCATTGCCAACTTGTCTAAGTCTGGACACTTACTGTTTCCACACTTGAGTGTGAGACATGCGGAGGTGCTTCTTTGTATGATTCCTTAGCAAGGGTAACGCTTTTGAATAACGTTTACCACTAAGCACAAACGTTGTAGCATAGTAATGAAAAGGTCAAGGCCGACAATGTTGTTATGACTCTAAGAATTTGACGCATGGCTCGTGAGAGCATTGTGTTGAATTAGACTCTTTAGCCCAATTTGGGCTTAAGTTACTTCGGGAACTGTTATAGATTGATAGCTTATTCTCTCTTCCTTGTGGATAGTAGAATTAATTACAAGTAACTATGAAGCGAGAAACAGAGATGGCAAGAGGAGTATCGTCATCTTTTAACTAGATGCAGTAAAGTGTATAGAGAATAAAATTGACTTGAAGGTATAGGGGATTAGCACTTACTAGTTAAATTTGCGACTTAGGCGCACTTGAGATCTCCATGATATCCTTTTATGATCTAGTGAACATGAATTAGTCGTGAGTCATTACCTAGTTGGGCCTAAACCTTTAAACTTGTATTCGAGAACTCATACATTAGGATGATTGGAATTAGTTTATGATTTTGGTCATGAACCGGTGGCTTATTATACTTAATCACATTAATGATAAGATGGCATGCATGGTTTGAGTAGGCCCTATCGGGCCCACTCGCTTGTGACATTCTACTCTCATGTGAATGTGTAACTTTGTTCGCAATGGTTGCACACAAGTAAGTAGGAAAGCCGTAGAAGGGCATCTGTATTGGCATATTTAGTCCACTATGATATTTGTTACTGCATATGTGTAAGGGTATGATAGCTAGCCTCAATCTCGACCCATTTATAGATTACGATATGCATCTTAGTCAAGACTATTTGATCTCCCATAAGTCAAAAGTTTTGAGATGATTTTTGACATTACACATATGAGGTCGAGATCAATCAAATAACAGCTTTCGTGCTTTTAGTTTTGACCAAGGTGACGAGTATCTATTTGAGTTATTTTAGAAGCTCTGTGAAGAGAAATGGATGCTTTGAAAATTGATTATTCCTAGTACTCAGCAATATAATAGTGTAGTAGAGATAATGAATTAAGTATTGTTAATGTTAGTTAGATGATGGCGCAAAATGTTTCCCAATTGGGAATTGCATTTTAGTTTGTTGCCTATATCTCTAACTAAGTGCCTTCCATATCAGATTTTACACTCCATTTGAGTAATGGGTTAGCGGAGAGCCATCTATGGGCGATCTGTAAGCGTTAAGCAGCTTATCTTTATTTACTTCTCATAAGGTTGTGAAGTTAAGACCTAGGGTTCTATGGCACATTATTGTATGCTGTCTTGTAAACACTTAGGGTCATGTGGCGCATTATTGTATGCTGTCATGTAAACCCTCCGGGTCATGTGCATATAGGTAAGCAGCTTTGTGGTAGTGTAACTAAGTCACATAAGTTTTCTTAGTAAAGGTGATGTGAATAGAGTTTTAGAACTCTATAAGATAGAGAATTCTAAGTATAACGCTTTATGTAGCCTAGTTGAGAATGGAAAGAAATTTCCAATATCCTAGGGACAGTGGAAGGGATGTGCCTATTAGTGGATTACTCCATTAGAGAAAAATACTTTACACTCTTTGTTGCGTGGTAGCAAATGTGAAAATTTTCCACGTCATCACTGGGTGATTGAGAGGGAAACATTCATGATTGCTCCGTAAGATGATAAAGAGCCTAGGATAATGCCAAAGGCTCTAGTCCCTTGTTTTTAGAAAGTGGATTAATGTTGCGCATTTTAAGACAAAGTCTTTGAGGATTAACCATTTCTAGGATTTGGTTGACTTTCCGCTATGACACGCAATTGTTCTAAAGTTATGTGCAATTTGGATAGTCATTTTCTTTTAGGCATAAGGCTCGCTAGATACTGAAGAGTCACACCATTGAGGAAGGTGTAGACCATGAGAAGACTTCTTCCTGAGGAGTGAGGTTATTTCGACTTAGGCTATGATTGACATAAGTTTAGAACATTGATTTGTGGACGTTGTGACCCAACTTCTTGTTGGAGAATTGGATAAGTAGATCCATAGGGATTTACCTTCTGCTTTTATGGTGAAAAGTTAGGAGCGCAAAAAGGTTGCTAGTTCCAATAAATCTTTTACAGCCTAAAACAGTTATCCAAATAATGGTTCTTAGATTTCGTCGAGCCATGATAGACCAACGATGATCGATGAAGACCACTGAGGCATAATCAATAGTCTAAAAGAAGTTTTTCCTTACTTAGTCATTATGAGTCAGGAATTTATAAAGTTGTCGCCACCTAGGGTGGGCAGTCCTCTGTTTTAGATATGATGGACATGGGTGATGTAATTTATATGCTCGGATGTATGATCCTTAGGGATTGTTTTGGGAGAATTCCCAGTTTGTCTTTGATGACTTACATAAGGAATATCCTAGAGTGATTTTAGATACAAAATTGCAAACCCATTGACTTATCTATTGGTAAAAGCCAGAGCCTTAGCTATTGAGTGAATCTTTGGATTGTCTTTGGGAGAAACAGATGACCTATATTCCTTGATCTTTTTTTGTTGTGGGAGCCTAAAGTACGCTATGTGGGCGTATTCGGCATGATGAGTGTTATCTTTGGTAAATGATCAACTAAGTAGTTTAGACATTGACCTTGCTCATTACACTGTGGATAGAATGCTTTACTAGTATTATATAAATTTGCCTTTTGTAAGATTTAATGCGCTAGTTAGGCGCATCTTGAATGAACGCAGATTGGTCACCAAAATATCTTTAGAAAGGTAATTGTGCAAGAGATAGTGATCTTGAACCACTTCATGTGAGGCGCACATGGTGGATTCCGTTGTATATGCTTATCGCAAGAGGTGCATAAGGCTTATGCTTGGAATCTAGAATTGCGTAGACTGTGGTCGTGCTTTTTGAAATCGATCACTTATTTGTTGTGAGGTGATGAGATGTCTACACTATTATGGTTTGTGTCATAATGATTAGCAGATGATGATGTCAGCAGGCAAGATTAGCTTACTCACACAAGCAATTGCCCTTGGCGCTTAGGAGTGAGCAAGGATGAGACTAGTGATTTATTTTTTATTTGGAGCCAAGAGAGGCTTAAATTATCCACTATGTATGTTGCATTGGTTACAACCAAGATGAGGTCGTGTTAAGGACCAAACATGAATGTTAGTACCCACTTTCCATGTTGTGCTTGTTATGATTAGCCAGATGCAAGATCTCATTTGGCGCCTGGAAGGCGAGCAAATAGAGAATTCGGGTTAGGTGCTAGAAAGCAATTAGACTAAGATCTATACGGTGTATCGAGTATGACGTCACTCTTTTGGAAGAGTTACTCCACCGTAGCATGTATTCCTACTACATGTGCTTGGCGACCGAGTAATGAGGTGAGAGAATGGATCTCTGTTTCCTTATCGTGTGAGTCTTACGTGTCATTATTGATATGACTTTCATTTATGTACCATTTTGTGACTTTTGACTATGTCATAAGGTAAGGGGTTGATGTTTTGCTACTTTGGTATGTTGCCTGCGGTCATGTATGATTCAGCCTTAAGGGACATCACTGAGAAAGTGGTCAATCCTAAACTAAATGGCATGAGGGCAAAGGGAAGATCATCTAGTATTACACCACTGTTGTATATTCACTTTCGGCAACTCACATCGCTTTGTATGAGAGGCGGATTGAGTGTGAATATATTGCAAAAATTGAGAGAGTCAAACATGCTCTTTTTTGAGAGATTAGAGATGTTTTTTGGACCGGTGTAATTAGATGGGTCTGGGGTATATGAGACACTATTTTTATTTTCGGTTGATGTCTCTATGCTGGCTCATTTTTGAGTTCTAGTATAGAGCTCCCATATGCAGGTGTTTCTCAACGGTCGCACGGTTCATTGGCTAGTATGTGATTGTTCAATATTTGGGGAGATTGAGATAGAGATGTGGCAGTGTCATGCCAACTCATGTGCGAGTGGGAGATGTTGGAAATTGGGCCAGGTATTGGACCTAGATATGGGCACCCATGTGGCATGACCCATGGCCATTCAAATTACCCATGTAATTTGAATTTCTATTTATCCTATTAGGATAACCCACTATCTCCATCTAATCTATCCTATCCTATTAGGAGATAGGGATGTGAGATTACATATCTGATCTATTTAATAGATATCAGATATGTTATGTATTTTTGACCCATAACATTTTTTCCATACTCTCTCTCTAACTCTCTCCCATATGAAAATCGATCAAGCATTTGCACTGTGAATAAAGTGGGTGATACTTATACTGTGGTATCACTCCTTTACTGGGAGTTCATAGTTCGTGGTTGTCAAGCACGTGATTTACCCACAAGGTTCTTCGTTTCGGATTCTTTTACATAAGGTATGATTTGAATTTTTTTACCCATTGCGTTATCTGTATCTTACAAAAGGAAACAAGTAAAGAAGCTCCAGATGAAAACCCTAATACCCAAGAAGAAGATCTGGAAGCCGTACCCTAAAATCAGACTGAAACACATATTTATAGAAAACAAATCCGCGATCTCTGGAGCGCAGAAATGGCCACTCAAGCGGACAAACAACTTCGACTACAATTTTGCTTTTTGCTTCGGGGGCGCTACTCCTCAACCCCGCCTAGGTACTGCCCCGGACGCGCCAAGGGGCGTTACCCCCTCGACCCCCGTGAGCTGACCGGGCAGCTCGATCCCCGGCATAGTCAATTAAGTGGCAAACATGAAAGAATTAACACCACAAACTTCTCTGCAAGGCCCAATTTGAGTTAGATTCGCATCTAAAACTTATAGCCTCACTGAAATAAAAGATCGAATACAATTACAACTGAAAGGAATTTTGTCAAACGGGATTACCAAGAATAAAAACCTAACAGTATATTTTTAGGTTCAAGAATTATTTAACTCATTGTCTTCAATTTGGACTCTTTGAGATAATGCTCCTTAATTTGTTACTGTTAGTAGTCACTAATGCGGAAAACTATGCAGAACTATAGAAAGGAGGAAGGCAATACCAAGAGGTACACTTTTGTCCTTTTTTCTTGCTTTTGTTATCAGATTCATTCTTTCAAACGGTTTCAGCTTTTTCTCTCATCATAAATAACATCTATTTTACTTTTAAAAATCATTTATTAAATTTATGAAATTATGGTAACAAAAAAGTAGCAACACTAATCTTCTAAAAAGGGATGTGTATGCCTCATTCCTTTAATTAAGGGTGGTGTTCCAGTGAAAAAAATTGCCCATGGACACCATGTGGCACAATGCCACACACCAATCACCAAATACCACCCCCATGTTGTCTCCACATTTCAATTTGTTACCGTTAGCATGAAATTATGTTGCTGGACCTATCCTTACAATTCTAGGTCTTGCTATGGACTTCATATGTCACCCTTTTTAACACTTTCTACATCCACAACATTTGAAATAGAATACATAGTTATTGGATTATTGATTTTTAGTGAAGGTCTCTATAAATTATTGATTTTTGGTTTTATATGCAGAAATCAATGACCATATGTTATAGCAGGGGTGACACATTGTGGCATTATTGGATTAAAAAGTAACAAGAAAAGCTTTGTAGTTTAAATGTTTATCTTTTGTTATTTATTTGTGTTAGCTCCAACCACACATGCATGCAAAGGAGAGAGCCCAAGCAAAGATGGCGTAAGAAGACTTCCACCTCAAGAGAAGGAGATCTGAGATCGGCATCTCTCCCTTCTCTTCACGTTATTGCCATTGTTGACACTCACCCTCACCATTGAAGAAGGTAGAAAATTGTGTAGGTTTGTTTCCTCTCTCTCTCTCTCTCTCTCTCTCTCATCTTTGTGTATAAATAGAGACGGGAGGGAGAGGATGTATTATATCATCAGAAAAAGAGAGAGTTGTGAGAAGTGTATGAGAGCTCTGAGTTGAGTAGAGAGAGTGAGATACTCCTCATCCTCCGTTTTGTATTATTGCTCTGTTTTAGTGAAATTCTCATTTATGCTCCGTGAACGTAGGCATTGGGCCGAATCACATAAAATTTGTGTTTTGTGTGTGTGTGATTTATATTCTGGGTGTCCATGATCCTGACAATTTGTTTGCTATCATTTGAATAACCACGTATTTGCTTGATGTGAATTTGCTTGCATCATCAGACCTGATTCTGCACTTGAGAAAGAAAAGCTCTCAAGGAAGATTTGGTGGTCAATCCTACCACCTCCGAGACCTCATAAGCACCTCTGTTCTCTCATTTTGGAATTCCCTGTTTATTTGCTATTTTCACCTTCAAATTATTGGCTTTGACATGTTTTAAATGATTTGGTTCTGACGATCTTGATGTCATTGTTTATTGATTTTTCATCCTTGTGATTTTTTCCCTCTCAATCTTGATGGTTTATTATCGCACACATAAGCCAACAAAAACAGACTTTTGGTAATTTTGTGGTGAGTAGATACATTCATGCCTATGTATAATAAGAAGCGTATGAATTTTCTTGCTATTTGTTAGTGTAAGATTTTTTTCTTTCAATTTTGTTTTTCATTTGCCTTTTCAAAATCGGGATTTCATGCTATTTGTTGATTCTTTTGCTCATTAATTCTTTTTTTTTTTTTTTGGTTATTTGTAATTTTTTTGTTTAATATTTCTTACAATTGAAGTTAGTTAATATGCCTTCATTGTTGTCGGATAGCGATCCCTTAGTTTTTGATAAACTGCAGTGGAAACAAGGATTTCTGATGCTTTACTATAGTAAATATTACCATTCAATAGCCTAGGGTTTTTTGATAGAAGATGAGTTACTTTACTATAGCAGAGCTACGATTTAACTCAAGGGGTTCAAACATGATAGATAAATTAGCATTCAATTGAATAGGGGTTAGGTGTTTGCATTATCACAAATTCGTAGTGGCATGAAACAAAATCATTCTTTGTTGGGAAATAATTATTAGGATTTTGTGTTCATTTAGTTAGTAATAATTGATCAAATAATAATAATAATAATAATAAATAAATAAAATAACTTGAATACATGTTTGACAATATTTTCCAATGTAGCTGATTATATTTTAGAAAATTGTTGTGTACTTTTTTCATTGGTTGCCGTCGTTTGTTTAATGAATAACTTGCTCTTTGGGAAGTGGACTTACGATTGGTTTTAGTTCCCCACCTCCATGGAAGAGAAGAGGAATCCAACAAGTTGAGGCTCATCAATCTAGGCTGGGAAGAAGTATAAATCCTAAAAGGTTAAGCTTCTCACATAAAAATTATATTTGGTATGCAGGAATTAAATGAAATGAGTAAAAATTAAATATAAGTTTGAATGAAATAGAATGTTTATTTTCATTTCATAATTTGTTTATCAACATGAAGTGACATAAGAAATGCAATTATAAGTCATTTTTTATTTTCAGTTATACCTAATGAACTGCATTTTTTTTAGCAAACTAGTAACAATTTTAATAAATATTTGTAGATCATGATAGTCTTGGTAGTAGCAGTGGCATTGTAGTAATGGTGATGGTGGTGCTATGGTGGAATGGTAGTGATTTTGATAGCAATAACAATGATAATGGTGGTGGCAATAGTGGCTTTACTACTAGCATGGTGATAGTGATCGTAGGATAGTAGTGACGGGGAAAATTGATGTTGTACAAACATTTTTTTTTAAAAGCATTTGAACCAAACTTAATTTTTTAAACTTTGGTTCTATAAGTTAATAAACAATACTTTTAAATAAAATTTAAATTACTTATATTCAATTAATCATGTTTCAATTTTAAATTTGTGAAGAAAAAAGAAATTCTACCCTAACAAAACCCAACTTTTCCCTCACAAATTCCCTCCAATTTATGAATTGTTTTTTGGGTCAGACAAATTTATGATATTATTTATTTATTTATTTTTGATCTGACATAGTTCTAATTTTTTTTTTTTAGTAACTGTTCTCAGGCTACAAGAGAATTAAAAAAAAAAAAATCCTCAAAGACGAGGGAGGATTCCTAATCTAATCTATGGAAAGAACATCCAGCAAATTTGCTCCAATGGGCCACACAATTAGCTTCTCTAGGCATCCAGGAGAATGAAATTGATGAACCCTGGCTGAATGACCGATTATCATGTATGAAAGCAAGACACTCCCAAGGGGGGATCCAATTTTGAAACACAGATCTATGACGAATTTACTGTCACTTTCCACTTGGACATTAGAGAGTCCAAGAGTCTGAAGAAACAAGCATGCTAATCTGACAACACGAGCTTCTCCTTGAATGACAGAAGATGTATGAACTGTAGAAACTAAACCAATTAATTTACCTCTCCAATCCCTCAGAATCACAGCCAGAGTAGTCTTCCTTTAAACGTACTTTAAACGTACCTTGGTTAGAAGGTTTCCACCTAGTGCGGCTTGACCCGAGCTATTTACAATTGCAAAAGAGGGAGCTTCCATAGAAAACACCGAGCAGACCTCCCTCCAAAAAGATGAAACCTGTCTGATGACATGCATAAGCTCTACTTTAGATTGGTTGAAACCCCAGTCATTGTGAGCCTTCCAAACACACCACCCACCTAGTGTTGCCTTTCCCATTCGCTCTTTTTGATCCCGATCATTAGTGCAACTCTAAAAAATGGACTGAGTCCAGCTTGCAGCAGACAAAATAGAATCATAATCTATCAAGAAGCTGAGTTCACTCCCAAACCACACAGGTCTAGTCCAACTGCACTGAAAGAGTAGGTGTTCAATAGACTCAGAGAACACACCGCATATAAGACAACATTGGGAGGTAGCACATTTCCGGTGAAAAAGGTTTTTTTTGGTAGCTAACTTATTATTACACACCCTCCACCAAAAGTTTCTAACTTTGGGAGGAACAAGGAGTGACCATAAAAGTTTCCAAAACTTTTTAAGCAAATGGACTGAGATAGAAGCCCCAATTGAGGTCCTTAACTGATAATCCCTCATTGTTATCTATCCACTTTTTACTTCGAATTTTCCATTTTTGGTGTGATGCCAAATAAGAGAGTCCTTTTGGTTGACTAATGAGATTAGGATAGTCATAATAGCACTATGTCATGTACGGACTCATTAGGGATGCGAGTTCTATACCAAGCACCTTGCAAATGCATTAGTTTGTGAGCGGCAAGGCAAGTAGGGTAGATTTCTATCGCATCTCCTGGGTTGGTCCTTGGGCATAATGCACGGGGTATACAGTACCACTCGTGGAGCTAGTTTCTCAGAAGGGTGACAAGCGCCCAGTCCATAACAAGTGGTATCAGAGTTAGCCTAGAGGCACTGTGATGGGGACGGTACGTGGGACTTATACCAAGCACCTTCATTGTGGGGTCCACACCAAGGGTGGTGTCCGCGCGGGGCGGGTTTCCCATGGGTAGGGGAACGGACAAGCATGGAAGTAGGCAGGGTAATGTCCTCCTGATGAGGGCGTTAGGAACTGGCGGTAGTAGCATGTCACGTACCAACTCATTAGGGATGCGAGTTCTACACCAAACACCTTGCAAGCGCATTAGTTTGTGAGCGGCAAGGCAGACATGGTAGATCCCTATAGCATCTCCTAGGTTGGTCCTTGGGCATAATGCACGGGGTATGTAATACCACTCGTGGAGTCGACTTCTCGAGAAGATAACAAGCGCCCAGTCCGTGACAACTAACTTCCTCATGCCCAACCAGCTCTTGCAATTTACCATGGTCCCATTCTTGTATATTTTGATCTATCACATCACTTACCCACTAAACTTGGCATCCCCTTGGTTTTGGATTTTGAACTCTGAAATTATGTGATTGAGACACCCACTTATCATTCCAAAAAAGGATGGACTTACTGTTGCCTACCTGCCAACGAAGCCCCTTTTTGAGAAGCTCACGACCTTGAAGGATGCCCTGCCCAAGAAGGACTTATGCCCCTATTTGCAGACAAAAAATCTGAGGGAGAATGGTAAAAATACCTTTCAATATCTAAACACAAAAAGAATGAAGGTGCTTAAGAAGTCGCCGACACAGCATAAAAGTTGATTTGAGATTGTTCAACTAAAGCCCAAATAGTATGCTTTCCAATGGAAGGCGACTTCTTCTCTATAGTTTAGGCCGTGGGCCCTGGCTAAGTTGAGACCAATAGCTCCCGATAATGGCCCATCACCTCTCCCTCTTCTGCCTTACAATCCATATGTTTAACTGGAAAATATTTGTTACAAATTTTTTTCAAAAATTATATTTCAAAGGAAGCAATTTTTTATGTTTGGTGGTGGTGAAAGGACGAAGGTAGAAGTGGAAGTAGTGGCATGATAGTGGAGTTGATAATACTTATGATAATGTGGTAATGTTGGTAATATATTAGTTCAAAAAATAATTACTTTTTAAAAATAAAAAATATTTTTTATTTAAATAAATTTATTTTTTGTTGACTATAAAAAGTGTTTTTTTTGTTGAGTTTCATTTCGATTTTTATTGGGAAGTATCTGTTTTAGTTGTTTTGAAAAGTAATTATTTTAATTATTTTTAAATCTTTTACAAAGTAAAAAATAAAAAAATAGAGAGTTGAATTAATTTTTCAAAAATGTTTAAGAACTTTAAATTAGCAGCTCTAGGGAGCTCTAATTTGTCCTCTCTCCCACTAATTAGGTGGTAGTGGGTTCCACCAGTAATGATGTGATGTTTTGGTCTTGGAGTTATATATTTTTTTTTTTTACTTTTTTAATGTATTAGTGCTATTAGTAGTGGTGTTTTTAGTGGAATGAATCATTGTTGCTGTTTTTATCCCTGCCAGCTGTTTAGACAGCCGGATTGGCCAAACAACACAAAATTAATGGCGTGGCTCTTTTCCATTGGTAGTTTGAAATAGAATAACAAGTAACTCAAAACAGAGAGTCCACCGATATGTTTGTTTTGTCTCGTCCCATCCCTCGTTCCACCCGCCTTACAAACAATTGTCCTGTCGAAATCCTCTCTCTCTCTCTCTCTCTCTCTCTCTCTGAGAAAATGACGAAGTTCACTGAAGGGAAAGTATGAACCCGATAAAGTCGGCGCCGTCGGAACCCTAGCCGTCAATGCCGGCGACGTGAAGCTCCGAGCTTACATGACCAACGCCACCTTCGTCAGCGGACCCTCCTTAAACGGCCTCTCTCTCTCCGTCGAGAAGCCCGGCTCTTTCATCGTCGACTATAACGTCCCCAAACAGGTTTATTCTTACTGTCCTTTTTGTTTCCTCAGAAAACGCAGGAAAATTAAACACACACCAAGAAAATTTTGGATTAAATTCTTCGTTTTAATTTTAAGTAGTCAGTTAAAATAAGTGGAATACTTGTTTAATGCTCATTTTGCGGCGGATTCAATTTGAATTCCAGTCAAACTGGGTTTAGGGCTTTCAGATTGTGTTAAATTTCATTAGTTCCTAAAGTTTCTTATTATTTTTGTTCACGTGGTCCAAGTAACCATTCAAGTCTAATTTGATGAGAAAAAAATGTAATTTTATAATTTGGACAAAATCATATAATCAAACACCCATTAAATTAGTTGTGGGGTGTAGTTTGTTTAAAATAGTAAGGAAAATGTTTGTTTTGTTGCATGGTTTAAGTTGTTGTAATTTTAAAAATAACAACTTTCCTATTAAATTAGGCTTGTTATTGATTTGTACAATTTTCTGCAATTGGATGAAAGTAGAAATTCAGGGATTAGATAAACGAAATTGATAATTTAAGGATGAAATAGAGAAAATAGTAATATTTTTGGTGGATGAAAGTGAAATTAAGCCTATCAGAATTAGTTACCAAATTTGGGGGCTGTGTGTTTTTTGTAGGACATACGGTTTCAATTCATGAACACAGTTAGGGTTTTGGACAAACCATTGAATTTGACTTACACTCACGAGAGGAGTGAGAACCGGACCGCATTGAATGGGATGCTTGTGCTCGATTCAGCCAACAAGTTCTCGGCCAATTATGCCTTTGATTCTGGGAATTGCAAGTTGAAGTACACTTACGTGCATGGAGGGTCGAGCACATTCGAGCCGAGCTATGATTTGGCAAAGAATTCGTGGGACTTTGCGGTGTCACATAGGCTATATGGTGATGATTTACTGAGGGCTACGTATCAGACATCGAGCAGGGTTTTGGGATTGGAGTGGTCAATGAATTCCCTGTTTCATGGAAACTTCAAGGTATAGTAATTGTATAAAGTTCTTTTGATTAATCTCAATTAACTATAGTAGGATTTGGAAATCATATTTCCAAGCATAACATTTTTGTTCGTAGGATTTAATCTTATTTTAGATTACTATGCCAAGAAGCCCAACATGCGACACGACATTGCACAGACACACCAACGCACCAAGTTATTATTGTTATTATTTTTTTTGTAGGATTAAATCGTATTTTAGATTAGAACTTTAAGACTTAAACCTTATAATGAGTTAATTATTAAATATAGATTGAGAAATTAAAGCAGAAGATAGAGTAGAGGGAGAAAAGTATTTTCTTTTGATCTTTGTACAACTATAATCTTTTAGTCTGTTGCATTTTAAATAACTTTTTTTTACATTGCTAATGTTTGAAATCCATCATGGCAAAGTTCTCAAATTCAATCGTGAAATCTATATCTAAATCTAAGCAATTCCTCTTGAATGAATGCTGTTCAAATCATTTCAAAGTCATAAATTCAAATGCAACCTAGCATCTTGGCTTGTCTAGATTTGGTGGATGTAGCGAGCTCCTGTCTGGGTATTTGTGTTACTAGGTTAGCTATGGAGAGGAACATTATGCCAACTACTGCCCTTTAATTGTCTTAAGTTGGTACATTAGAATCAAACATATCTCATATCACTTAAATTCGATTTAGAGTTCTTTATGTGAGAGCTCATATGGTGGCTCTAGATACATTTGAGTGGTGGTTGAACAGGTCAGAAGGCCAACCTGGATAGTTAAATTCTTTGAGATGTCTAAACTAGTTTATCTTGTGCATGTGTATCTGGTTTTTAGATGTAGGTAAGGCTTTGTCTATGTGAGATGATTGGGTAGTTTTGCTTGTTTGGGCATAGTTTATGTGGATCGGCTCCCTTTGGTGACATAATAGGTTGCACTTGGGGCTTGCCTTCAAGGATTTTATGGAGCACAAAGGCACACCAGTATGAAGTTAAAACAAATGACATTGACACAATGTGAGATAGGTGTTCTTTTACAGGGTTTCTTGGTACTTTTCAAGCAAAGAAAGTGGTTCTCTACTTAACTAAAGCTTTGTTGAGTGTAAAAGAAGATTCTAGAGGCTACATTTTGCCATTTTTCTCGATTACTTGCGTTTTCTAAGAGGTTTTTTTCTTTTTTTTGCTCTTGTTTGGGATTCAAAACACAGCTTTCTCCCAAATAGAGTAGACATGAATGCAGGACATGGAAACGCACATGACATAGACACATCAGGATGGCAAATCCTAAAAAAGTGAGATTAGACATGGGAATAGAAAAATATATTTCTATAGGTACATTATTATTATACTTAAAATTAATACTCTAAATCTCTATGTAAGTATTTCTTAATGTGGAAGAAGAAGCACAACAAGTTCATTATGATTATTATATTCTGCTTATCACTACAACTATGTGATTATATTTTAAAATTTTTAAATTTGTGTTCATCATTGGATCTGAATGTATAATGTTAAAGACAAAGTTGCTTAGAAAGGACACTAATGGCCTATATGTTGGGAGTGTTTGAGAGACGTAAATACAAAGTATTCAGAATTTTTTTTTTCCTAGTTACAAATGAGTCCACAGGATATTAGATTGTCTAACATGGACACAACACATCGGTAGAATTGTACATGTTTCTCCAACATAACTTTGAAAGATATTACCTCATGTACATGTTTCTGCTGGTTTCTCATACTTGTCTTCTTTGGAAGGGCATTTAGTGTATGTCCAGGTGCATTGTTTTGTAATGTCTCATGCGGCTACATTATGGGCTTGTACGACTCATGACAGCTGAGAATGATCCCCCATGCATCGTTGGGCCTAAAAAGTTTGTTCAAAAAATGTTTTGCACTGTCAAGTAGTTAATATCTACTAGTAACATGTTGATAAAGGAAATCACATTAAATAACTTATAGACCATTACTCTAGTATTCTGAGTGGGTGCTTTATTTCTCTTGATTCTCTGTCTTTTCATAATAACTCTTAGATGATACATACTTCGATTAATTTATTAGGGGGCTACTGGTTTGGCAGTTAAAACTCGGTCTACTAACCTTGAGGTTTTGGGTTCGAAGCTTAGGGCAACCACTTTGTACAATTTATGCCAAATGTTAGGTTTGTACCCAACCTATCCCTTCTAGACCACCAACCAATGAATGGGGACTAACATGGATGTACATTTTTTTTATTGAATTTTGGTGATTCTCTGATCAGTAGGATGAGGATCACACCGGATCCCTGATCATCACCATGCCAACCACAAAATTAACACTGTTGTTGAAGCTGCAAAAAGTGTTGGATTTTAAAAATGATATGTGCTCTCTCCTCTTCCATAGTGTAGCTTTATTTGCATTGTTGTTTACTACAATGTTTTTAACTTCTCTAGTCACAACAAAAATCTTGGCACTTTATTTTGATGATGTTCCAATTTTTGATCTTTATTGTGCCTACTTCAGGTTAATGCGTCCCTCAATTTGGCAGAGGAACTGAAGGTGCCAAAATTAAGTGCTGAGAGCACTTGGAATTTTGATATGTAAATTTTCCTTTGTTTTACCTGTCAAAATCCCTTTCTTCTAGAACAGTCAGTTGTTGTCCTCAATTGCGTGTATGCCACCACTTAAATGCAAGGTACTCTTTTTCATTTATTTCAGATAAGCCCATAAAAAGATCAAGGGCAGATCTACAATTGTTTTGGCAAGACCTAATCAGAATTTATCTTTTCCCCACAGTTGTGAAATTATATTCTTGTTCTTCTGCTTATATACGGATGATCATCATGTGCTTATTTCTTGTTGCCGTTTTAAGCATTCATATCAGTGGATGTGTGGAACTCTGCTAGTCTTCTTAGTCCAAATGGAAATTTCTTCTTTCTGTCGATAACTCATTGTCAATGCTGTTATTATTATTATTTGGTGTGGTAGGACATAACTCATTGATTTCATTCTATGCAGGTAGTTCGTTTTCTTTTAGTTTTTCTTTACTCTTTTTTTTCCAGGAAAAAAATGTATACACTTGTTTTTAGGAAATATTTTAATGTCTTCTAAATTTTCAAGAACTGTTTTTTCTCAAAAATAATAGAGTATGGAAATAATAGATGATTTTGAAATGTTCATTGTTTATGTTTTGGAAATCATGAAAATTGAAAAGGAAAAAAAGAATTGCTTGACCCACAGTTTTGATGAGGAAAGAGCTTTGGTGTTCATTTTTAAAATTGCTGCTACATTCAAATTGAGTGTAAAACAAAGACATTTATTTATTTATTTATTTTTGAACAGATGAGATTTTATAGAACAAAACACCTGACTGGTAACATCACTAGACAAAATAGAAACAAGGGCCAAAGGTGGGTAATCCACCCAATTAGCAGGAAGCTTTTTGCTAGCATAGGAACTAGCAAGCCAATGCGCTGTCCTGTTGTTTGCTCGACTGGTCCAACCAAACTTCCATTGTTGCAGCTTTGAGAGGCTTCAAATGTAAAGCACCACTGCCATACACTCCCAAGGGGGCACATCTTCAGACACACAAAGCTTGATAAGTGACTGATTATCACTCTCAATTTCTACCAAGGAGTTATTGTGTGCTTGGGCTAAAAAACATGCCAGGCAGATTGCGTGAGCTTCCGCTAGTAAAGCAGAGGAGGCTGAGAAAGATGAAACCAAACCATCCCGAAGCCTTCCTCTTCCATCTCGCGTGATAGCAGCGGCAGATGCTTTCAAGAGTTTCTGGTTAAAACTTGCATTGCAGTTGATTTTGATTCCACCGTGGGTGGCTGAACGCCATCTGTAAGAAGGTGGATGCAACGAAGGGCCCTCCGGAGACCTGATAGAAACTGGCATATGATTAAAAACGAGATCGTTGTGACCTTTCCATATAAACCATCCGATCAAGGCTATTTTGCTGATCAACTCAATTCCACTTACATCCTCAGATTCCTGACCCACACCCAACCATTTTGGCAGTCCATTGTGCTATGTTATGCACTGTACCCTGTTCTATCGGCAGCGAAAGTAAGCTTCCAAACCACACTGCTTTCATCCATGAACAATCGAAGAGCAGATGTTCCACAGATTCTGTTTCCTTCAAACACACTAGGCATAACTCAGAGGGGGAACACTTGGGTTAGAACAGATTGGACTTAGTAGCAAGCGCATCAATGCACGCACGCCACCAAAAATGTCGAATCTTTGGAGGTACCAACATGCTCCAAATAAGTTGCCAGAAATTTGGAGGAAATTGAAAAGTAGCAGAGGATTGGACATTTGATGATACATCAATTGAGGTTCGAGCTAGATCACAACCTGATTTAACCGAATAGATCCCAGTCTTGTTTGGGTGCCACACCATGATATCCTCTCTCTCTTCAAAGGATAATGGAGAGGCCCGAATAGCTTGGACTTCCTCCTTTGATACAATATGGTAAGTAACACATGCATAATGAGTGTCCTTGTAAATAAGTTGAGTTGAATCAAGTATCAGATTGTTGAAATTTGACTTAAAAATTTAATGAATTTTAAAAAATATTTAAGCTGGGTTTGTTTATCTTTCGAGCCGATCTTAAATGGGTTTTAATCAAACCAAGTTAAATAGTTTAGTTTTGTGTAGTACATATAAGTTTATTGATCCAAGTAGTAGGTTCATCAAATTTGGCTTAAACAATCTGTTTTAAAATGTATTCAAATTTGACTTATTTGTACAACGAACTTGAATAAGTTTTTAATAAATTGAACGCAAGTTGAACTTGAATAACTTAGTTCGATTTATGGACCTAATTTTCCTCTAGTTATTGATAATTAATTCGATTTACGGACCTAATTTTCCCTCTAGTTATTGATAATTTTTACGAAATGGTATTCTGTAGAAAACAAATCAAACAAACTTGCTATATATATACACTACAATTTACTTCTTGCTATTTATAGCTATGTCACCAAGAAATTAGAAGCGAACAACTCGTTTGTAGTTCTGGGATAACTGCAACTGGGATGAATTAAAATTGAGTTTTTTCACCCAAAAAAAGTAAAAAAAAAAATAAATGGAACAACCATTTTGACCCAAAAAAAAACTTGTCCTTATTTGATCCTGAAACCAACTCCATGGATAAATGGTTAAGCGGCGTATTTGGCGAAATTCTAGAGGATGGAGAATCATGTATATGCCTAATTGATTGTAGCTTCTTTTTTTTCTTTTTTTTTGGAACATTAATTGATTGAAGCTAGGTAGTGACATTTTTGGAGTACTCTGTCTGGTCCATAGACATTCATTCTGGAGGATCCAGTTCCACCTCTTTTACTCATGTAATGAAACTTTCGTTCATTTTATTTTCCCTCCTTTTATCTTTGAGCATCTCTGGGCCATCAATTATCAAGATTTCTCCCTAATAGAATTGTCATGAAATTATTCAAAAAAGAAAATTAACTATGAAAAATATGACGGGTGCCTAAAGTCGAACCTGTCATGGACCCAGTAATGGCAACCCAAAAACCCAGTCTCAGTAAACTGATAGGTACGGTTTGGCCAACCCCACAAGATTTTGCTTCAATATAAAAGAGAGGATAAAAGGGACAGCAAAAAAATACCTGTTAGAGTTGCAGAATTCCAGTTACAAGACACGTGTATGAGACATAGGTATAAGAAGTTTTTGTTATATGGCCTAATATGCAGATGATTTTTCTTAGTGAATGTGGCTGCGATTGATTTGGAAACATGTGAATTATGGATTAGGTGACAATCAGATATTATATATACATATGCACGCGCGCTCGCATTATGTTTTTTAAATGGGGGATTTGGTGATAGCCCCCTCACTATTTAATTTGTCTTTTAAAAGGACAAGAATTATATAAATACTTTCAAAACCCTCTAATATTTTAAAACTTGTTTCTTTTACTATATTGCCCTCATATCTATCAGCTCTCTTATTAAGCCATCTTCACTGTGTATTTCAGAGTAAAATTTTACTCTGTATAAAATTAAAATTTTACTCTGAATAAGAGTAAAATGTTACACTCTGAAACTAAAAGTAAAATTTTACTCTGAAAAACTAGTAAAATGTTAGACTCTACACAAAAGTAAAATTTTACTCTGTATAAAAGTAAAATTTTACTCTGAAAAACTAGTAAAATGTTAGACTCTACACAAAAGTAAAATTTTACTCTGTATAAAAGTAAAATTTTACTGTGAAAAAAGAGTTCTGAAGCTAAAATTAAAATGTTACTCTGCACAAAAGTAAAAAAGCAAAGGCAGTGTTTGTAGCGGCTGAAGTGTTTGGCAATGACCACCTCTTGATAGTAAAATTTTACTGTCATTCTAACACCAGAGTAAAATTTTACTCTAATTCTCTCAAACAAAAAACAGAGCAATAGAACAAGAGTAAAATTTTACT
This sequence comes from Camellia granthamiana, assembly GCA_036172215.1. Classification (NCBI taxonomy): domain Eukaryota; kingdom Viridiplantae; phylum Streptophyta; class Magnoliopsida; order Ericales; family Theaceae; genus Camellia; species Camellia granthamiana. The sequence goes on from CM069906.1 coordinate 108,440,747, forward strand.
CTCATTATCTGAAATAAAAAACAGAGCAATAGAACTCTGGTTCTGTCAAATGAAATTAGATCAAAAACAACAAAAATAAATCCAAAAAAAAAAAAACAAACAAACAAACAAACAAAAACAAAACAAATTAATTAACAAATCAACATATCTAATTGAGAAGAAAAACTTCTAAAACTCGATCAACAATCACAAATCTCAATAAAAAGAATACATGTGTTCAACAACACTCATACACACAAATATATATATACATATATTCAAAACTCAAATCTGTGTTTAAAAAAATATGTATAACCAAACAACTCCACTAGCACTCTTCTCCACGTGGTCGTCATTGTTGATCGCACGTCATTGCTGAACGATGTTGGAGAAATCAACGGAAAGATCGGAGTAGAGAGATATGACTTTGGATATATTACTGTTGATCTCTCGAATTAAGGCAACGTTCTTGACGAGATTGTTAGGCATCTTCGACTGGTGATTATCGTTAACCTGTTGAATCAAAGCTCGATTCCAGAGGGAGCAGCGGAAAAGGATCGGACGCCGGCGGCGTTGGCGAGGTCTGAAGCTTCCAGATCTGAAGCTTGAAGGAGTTAGAGAAGGGAGAGAGGGAGGAGACAGACAGAGAATGTGGGGAGAGAGTGGGTGGAGAATGTAAGAAAATTTAGTTGAGGGTATAATAGTCTAATAAAATATTTATATAATAAATTTTGTCGTTTATGCAAGATTTTATAATTATGAAGGGGTTTAGAAAGTATGATTTTTTTCTTAATCCTTTTAACAATGAAAGGAAGGTAAATGGGGTTTATAATCAAATTTCCCTTTTTAAATTCTTGGATGGGAGATGGAATAGTAACATGATTTCTTGGACATTCTAGGGTGTTGAATGTTACCAAACAAGATCGATTCATCAATGTATTGTGGGAATGCACATGATTTGAGGCCTAAAAGTTTGAGAGGGAGGTGGGTACCTTTTTGTAGTACTGCAAGAAAATAGATGAAGATTAGATTAGGTTTTTGTTCTGCGTTTCTTTTCGCAGTTCCTTTCATAGTAATCTTTTTGATGAAGGCAGGTTGTTATCTTGCTTTCTTGTAACATTTCTCTGGTAACTGTTGGAGATCGGAACTTCTTCTTCTTTTCTGTGTGTGTGTATGTGTTCAATGGCTATTGGCAATTCAACCGCATGAAGGCCCACTGTGGTTCTAGGTCTAAGCATGTCGACCTCTTTAACTTCCAACGAACTATAAACTTAGCTCTTTCTATGGTTAGGGCAACTTAAAAGTTGGTAAGTCATTCCTATCCACACCTTTGGTTAGTTATGTCCTGCAATCGTACTTGCAACTGCTTTAAAAACTGACCAAAATATTGCTCCCCAAGCTTATAAAGTAAGAATTAAGTAGGAATCGTATGACAGTATCACTTTTATTTAAAAGTTACAAAATGATCACACATGAAGAAGGCAGTCCTAGAGACTACTATGACAAATTTAAAGGCAACAAGAATACTATTCTTAAAAAAAATAAAAAATAAAAATTACGATTGTATGAAATACCATGTGACAATATTACATTCATTCTAGAATGTTTTTTATTTAGATTGTATTTAGATCATGAATTTGGATAAAATTTTAAAAGGAAAAGAGGAAATGTGAGTGAAATGTAGATAAAAATATAATTAAATTTCATTCACATTTCAAACACATTTCCCTTTCCCTTTCTCTTCATAAATTTCTATCAAAATCCATAATTCAAATACAACCATAATGGAAAATGAAAAAATTATAAAACATTAGAAGTAGTCAAAAAGTCTTCTCAATTAAAAGACAATGCATGTGCAATGTGTGAAGTTCCTCTTCAACTGTACCATATATACGTTCTAAACAATCAACTGGTTCAAATTATTCCGTCATGGATTCTACCAGAAATTTGGTCTTCCTACACACAACTTAAACCCTGGTAGCTCATTATAGATCACCAAATTTAACCACTAAAAACTTTCCCTACAATTAGAACATAACAAGTATACATAAAACCAGAGAATAATAAATAAATAAATAAATAAAAAGCTACAATTAAGACGAGGAACAGTAAAATGTCCACAACGTGCACTTTTGATCATCTTTCAACTTGATGGAGGCGGAGGTGGAGCATGGGATGGTGGAGGTGGTGGCATTGACATCTGTGGCATAGAAGGGGGCCTCCCGACCAGCTGCTGAGGCAGTGGCGGTGGCCGCCAAACAGGTTGAGGGATAGACATTCCAGTTGGTGGTGGAGGCGGCCTTGTAAATGCTAGAGGAGCTAGTTGTGAAGGTGGTGGTGGCATGTTTGGTGGTGGCGGCCTGAACTGCTGAAAGGGCGGTGGTGGCATGGAAGGAGGTGGCATTGCTTGACCAGGTTGCTGAGGCTGCCCCTGCCAAGACGAAGGACCAGACATTGGCATGGGTGGGAAGACTCCACCTTGTGTGGGTGGCCGGAGCGGTGCCATTGGTGGTGGAGGAAGAGAGCCATTTGCAAAAGGGCGTGGAGGAATTGGAGTACTGATGGTGCCATTGGCCTGAGGAGCATTGGGAAGTGTAGGAGGCCCGCTCGCAAACAAGGTGTGAGGCCTGCTTTTTTGGGCAGTTGGATTGCTCGCAGCCAAAACTCTCTCTGCATTTTATCATATAGCAGTAAATAAGCAAATGATCTCTTGAAATGCATTCGTCTAACTTACTCACGACCAGTGCATATTAAATCAATTGGACACTTTCGATTTCACCACTGTACACATCTGGCACTCTGAATATATCAAAAACTCACATGCGAGGCAGATCAATCCAGATTTCAGTTGACGAGCAATCTAATCAAATGTATATATTTATGCTCCATTTGTTTTAGCAGAAAACAATTTTCCAATGCAAAAAAAATTCCTATATTTGGTTGCGACCTTGAAACTAAATGTTAGTAGTTGTATTAGTGGAGGTGGTGGTCGTGGCAGCAATGGTGGAGGTGAGGTGGAGATGGTCGTGACGGTGGTAGTGTGGTGGCATTGGTAAGACTTATGTATGAAAAATTGTTTTTTACCTTTCAAAACTGAAAAATATTTTCTGCTCAAATAAGCTTATTTTCCATTGAATATGAAAACATTTTCTATTGACTTTTATTTTCCGTCATTCTACATGCCAGAAAATGTGGAAACCAATTTCCAGAAAACCAAAACAAACAGAGCATTACTTTCAAGTGGACTAGCTACACAATTCAGAATTAGGAATCTCTCAAAAACAAATCCCCAACCCCGATTGGTCTACATTGGTGCGATGTGCCTTGCTTCTATGTGAATGAGTGTGCATGTAGAACATAATGAGAGAGACCGTACCTGCTGGGGTACCATGACGCTCCCCTTTTGTGTCTTTCTTGTATGCATAGGATACTGTTATCTGCCGGTTGCAAAGATATTGACCATTCATTGCCTGCACAACATAGGATAGTTATAATTGAAATAACTCTTAATTCAACCAAAATAAAACATTGCATTGATTTCCACATGACAATATTATCTAACAGGATATCTCTTCAGCAAACTATGTTGCTGGCTGCTTAAAGAGACAGAAAGACGATATAAAATTTATCAATTTTCTTCAATATCTCCTAATTTTTTGAGAGAGAGGTGATGAGTGATGAATGGTGTTAAAATTGAAACCTAGAGTTCTTTTCATGTAAGTTTTCTTCAATATCTCCTTTTAGTTTTTTGAAAGAACGGTCATGAATGGTGTTGAAATTGAAACCTAGAGTTCTTTTGATATAAGTCCCCAAGTAATGTAGTTAACTATAAAGGAGTACAAATTTTGACTCTCTATTCAATAAAATGTCCATGTTTCAATACTAGAATAGCAGATTTTATATAGTAACATAAAAAGAAAAGGAATAGAAGCCAAGTAGAAATTTTCACTGCAGTGATTTTGCAACTTTATTATTCTAAATGGAACTCAAAGCAGAGTGAGAAGATGAAGGACGGAGCCATGTTTGCAAGACTGAGCCATTCCATTAAATATAACAGGCCTGTTAATTACTCATCACACAAAGGACAAAACAGAAAAACTTGAAATGATATAAATTACCTCCAAATCAACAAAATCAAAATGGTTAGCAGCATCAGATCCATGGAAAGAGATCCAACATTTTTTTGATAAATGATATGAATCTAAGCTAATTCAATCCCTACCTCCTAGATGCCCACTTAGCAATGGCAATTTCTAAGAAATTTCCAACATAAGGAGACAAAAATCAAATGAAGATCAAAAAATGATTAGCAGTGTCACTGATTCATGAAAGGAGATCCAACAATTTTTTTAATGAAAACAAATCTAACCCTAACTCTATTCAAACCTCCTAGATGTGATGCCAACATAAACAACCAATAACAAAACTATCATTTTTGCTCATTAAAGAATGGAAAGCAGACAAATTAGGGTTTTCTGAAGAAAGTTGATTATTAGAAACAGTTCCATTTGAGCTAGTTAGCACTTAAACCACTGGTTCAAGCAGTGTTTCTTCAAAGTCTATAAAGACAGGACCATTTTTTAGAGTTTAAACACATTATAGGAATAGGTTGACAGTTGGCCCAGATTCTCCTAAACATTGCTCATAATTACAACATTTCTGTATGGTGTAACTAAACTAGTTTCTCGAAAGCCCAAATACAAAATCCAATAAAAAAATAAACAAAACTCATAGCCCTAGATTCAGTATAAACAACGTGAGAGCCAATAAGAATCCTGACAGATATAAAATTCATCTCTTTGTGAGGTACACACCAAGTAGATTGCTTAACTAATATCAAATTCAAAAAGAAATCCAAATTAAAAAAACCATTTGTTCATCTTTAAACCTTTTAATTCTGAACCTCAGATCTCTCTCATGAGAACTTAATACCACTATCATATGAAGCTAAAAGCAAAAGACAAATACCTCTATTGCAGCATCAGATGCATCAAAAGAATCATAGCTAATGAAACCAAATCCACGGGAGTTCCCCGTCTCTGGATCTCTCATTATCTGAAAAAGAAAGGAAATAGAGAAACATCTGAACACAAAAGAAAACAAGCATCGAATGAATTGGCACCATAACAATACTTTATGATTATCCCCATTCATTACCTCTAACACTATGCCCAAGGCAGGCAGAGATGAGTGTAGAACCAACCATTACATCCAGACCAAGATTTTAATACAGCTCCACACAGACATTTTAAGCTATCAAAATATATATATACATTAAAATACATACAAACAATATATACGAAAATCTAAGAATTGTGGTCAATTATCTTGCAAAAAATCCAACCAATTCAATGATCCACCATAGTGATTTTTCAAAAAACACAAGAAATTCACAATTTCCGAACACTTTAAAAATATTTTTCACCCACGGGAGTCATAGAAATGAAATGGAACAGACACAGACTTGCTTCGGAAGGATAATTGTATCAATATGTTAGTTATGCAAGCATTAATCAGAGCATTAGACGATTGATAAAAGCATGGCCAACCTATTTCCTAGAAAGTGGCATTTCAAAGAGATTAGGTGGCTGAGGCTGATCAATAAAGAGATTAAGTGGTTGAGAGATAGAATTCCAAAGAATTAGAGAAATACAATAGCAAACTTTATGGCCTACACAGCAACTATATTAGAGTTTGTTAAACAGACTACTTTATGAAAGGTCAAAAGCTTGAGCTCTCTACTATAAAGCAAGTCTGCATGCAACCTCATCACAAAAATAAAGCCAGAGATTAGTTCTGGACCAACTCTGCCTCCCTCCTAGCAACCCATTAGTCAGTATGTCTACTACTAATTCATATTCATAATATATTTTTAATTTACATATGATTTTCTGTTTAGGTTAGAAAGTGGTACCCAATACTATGATGCACAATTCAAAAACTAAAAGAGTAAATTTCAATTCAATTCACTGTTTGTATGTTGATTCAACAAACATGATTTTAGTTGATATGCATCCTATACATGGGTGTTGCTGCAGTAGTAGTTTATATCATTATCAAAAAGTAAATAAATAAAAGAAAGAAATCCCAGTGAAAGCCCTTCAGTTGTCTTTTTGACCAGTTTGAGTGAATATTTTGAAACATGTTATTCTTTGATGTTTACAGACATTTAGATGTGTGCCAAAAATTTTGAATGTGATTCTTTAGGCCTTTTCCTCCTCTTATCTTCATTGTTTAATCCACACACAAGTCCTACATCGAGTAAACATAAATGAAAAAACAAAATAACAAATGTACAACACTGAAGAATTTCATAAACAAACAAATAAAAAGGGACAATAATATGAACAAACAAAAACATGCAGCAACAATAATTAAGAGAATGAAGAGTGTTGCAAGTACTTCTCAGTTTAATGTATACCCATGAAAACAATATGAAACAAAAGGTAAAGAAGGTATGACCTTGGGGTTCGTAACAATGACTCCAAATGCACTGAAAGTATCATACAAAAGTTTCTCATCCACATCCTGCAAAGAATATCAAGTCAATTTCAAAGTGGAAACTATGGCATAGGCATATGGCAGCAGTGAATGTGTGTGTGAATATTCTAGAAAGAAAATATTTACAAAGAAGAACCATGTGTAGTTCTTTTCTTTTTTCTTTTTTTTTTGGGGGATTGTGATGCAGGGAAGCAAGTTCAAGATCTTATTTCTTACAGGATCAAGGTTTCCGACAAAAAGGTTAGCTCCAACATCCAAGCTCTTTTTATCTTGGGATGCCTGGAATAAAAAACAACAAGAATGAAAATTACTCATCAGATTTTGCATCGAACTCATGCAGAGACTGCAAAAATTGAACCAATAAAACTTCTAGTGATGGTCCTTGAGTTGATATTCCAAAGGTAAGCATAAAGAAACAGCAAATGATACATAATGAGAATAAGGATCCTCACCTTATTCACCCTTATTGGCTTCCCATAAAGTTTAATCATATTCAGAACTTTTATTGCCTGCAACACCAAAAGAAAGAAAGGATCACTGATAAAATAAAAATAAAAAAAAACATAGAAGCAAGGAGAAAGCAAAACTCAAGAGATGAACCGTGATCGTAGCATCAGTTAAGAAGATATTGAGAGCACTGCTAATGATGCCACAAGCAATGAAGTACAACTTACATAATCAGCATCCTCTTCACTTCGGAATTCTACAAAGCCATATCCTTGATGAAGATTGGTGACTCTATCTTTGGGAACATACACATTTACTGAAACAGAACAAAAAAGACTACAATTATGCATTCTTGAAATTTATAGAAGGAACTCTTACAAGGGAATTCTTCTGAATAAACAACCAAATGCATCATGTAGAAAGAGAAAATAGAGATTGGACAACATCACCATATCCAATCCCTAGTTTTTCAGAGATCTTTTTTAAACACGTTCAGATTTCAGAACCAATTTAACAGTGAATAAAATCAGGAAAAAAGATGAAAAACACAAAAAAATTCCCAAGTCCGGAGAACGTTAGTATAAGTTATAACTTGTTCCTACTATTGAATTTAAATGGTAGTATAAATTATTCCTTTTCTTCCAAATGCTAGATTGGTAATGTAATTATTCTCCAATGTTTCATTTTGCATTTTACTTCACTATTATGAGTTTTGCAAGATTCATCCTTTCGTTCCTGTATTTAAGGATGGTTACTGGTTTTTTAACTATTTAAACACATAGAGACGGACATATCTCGATGCAGCAAACCAAGACTATATGCATATTGGGGAGGGGTTAGAATTGGTACATAAGGAACTTCCTTAATTATGCAAAATTGACATGAAGGAAATGGAAAACAGGGGCTTGTAGCAGAGACCAAGTATCTATCTAAAGGCATTATCTTGTTTATTTACAACAATGACCGAAAACATATACAAAAAGACAATGTACTTTATGAACTCATAAAGATGTGCAAATAGAGCCAAGAGTTTTAATGACGCTGATGGAATTGCATGTCTCTTTCACTTCACCACTTTATTTAAATAAGATTAATTAAAGAATGCTTTCATGGTGACAGAATATTATAACCTACCAACAGGGCCTGCTTGAACAAACAACTCCCAGAGTAACTCTTCAGTTACCTACAAGCAGACACAGAACAAGCATCAGCTAGATTAAAAGTTCAACAATCGAAGAAACTTTTTGGGGTGTTACTTAGTGCCATGGTAATTGCTTGGGCTAACCAAAGAAGGTAATTCAAGTTTGGGAGCAGCCGCTTTACACAAGTAACGCAAAAGGTATCTAATCTTGCCCCTCCCAGCACTCTCGGATCTTGATTGACAAGGACCACATTAGATAATGTGCTTTACCGAAAGAAAAATTTGGTGATCCTTAATGAGTATCTAAAAAATTGATTAGCTATGAACCACACTTACAAAAATGAGACACTAAATTATAACAGTTCTGTATACCAAGTTTGAATTGAAATATCCAGTGAGTGATATAGAAATCAAAAAAAAAAAAGAAATTCCTTAGCTCACTGCAATTGATTGTCTTCTTTCATACAGAAAGTACTTGAAGCTAGAAGAAGAATGAAGATTACTAAGTCCCATGACCCTGTAATAATTAGCAGTCCAGAATGACTATGACTAGAACAGACTTGTATACAATGACAGCCAAAAAACATCCATAGAAGATGACTCAAGAGTTTGGATCAATGCAACAACCCTCAGGTAAATTCTTGGTAACTTAAAAGTAGGATTTTGAACCCTTTGAGAACTTGTGAATTATTCGTACCAGCACACCGCCTATAGAATCACTGAATTTTGGATTGTAAAATCTCAGTGTTGCAAATCACCGCAATACTACAAAACCACACAGTAATTAAAATGAAGTCGGGACTCTATAGTAGTAGCCTGGTTGTTATTCACATGCTGACAAAATATTGTCCTACATCGTCGCATACTATCATGCAGCAATCATATTAGCTACTGAGCAATTCACATCAACAGAACAGCCTGTCTCTAATCAAAGCCAAAAGATAAGATTTTTATTCATAAGGAAGCTATAATACTTCAATCGAACAAATTGCACAAAGAATTCTATATAGGTAATTATTTGGAAAGGGAAAAAAAAAAAAAACTAAACATATGTATTTCTGAAACATGAAGCTGGCGACAACTGAGTAAACTAAAAGTTGATGATTTTGTGAATGACAGTGACAGTGACAGACAGGTCTTCAATGTGAATAATACAGAGCTTGAACTTGCGTGAAAACACAACTGGGAGGGTCGTGGAACAAGGAAGAAGAGAGTGAATCGAAGTTGGACAGTGAGGTTTAGTTTAAACCCTATTTTCGACATTGCTTATAAACCTGAGGATCAAGATTGCCGACGTAGGCTGTGGCGTCTTGGTTCCTCTCGGCGGAGTGTTGGCCGAGCAGGTTCGCTCCCACGCCCGGAGCTATTCGAGTTGTCATCGCCTCTCACTCCTCGCCCTCTCTCTCTCCGTCTCCCCCCTCCTCTGTCTCTAGCTCCTCCGCTTTGAAACAATACGGTAAATGCTCTGTTTGGGTTTTTCTTACCTATTAATAATTTGTGGGGGTGCTTTTGGGCGGAAATTACTGGAAAATGGAAACTAGTAGAAAAATTGCAAACAGACGTGCTACGTAAATGGACAGGGGCTCGACTGTCCTGAATTTTCAAACGACGTTGGTTGATTTTTTTTTTTTTTTTTTTTTTCTATCTGCTCCGCTGCTCTGGAGCTCAAAATGAACAACTCAAAAAAATTAACAGAAAAATTTAACAAACAAACTCAAAAAAATTATGAGTTTTTTCACCAAATCTAAGAAATAGAGAAATAGAGAAATACTCCAAAACAGATCACCAATTTGCAGAGAAATAGAGAATAACAGATCACCAAAGCTAAGAACAGATCACCAATAAATCTGTTCTTCTCAAAAACTCAAAAAAATACACAAATCAAATCAAAATCAAAATCAAAAACAAAAAAAAAATGAGGGGAAGAGAGAAGAACAGAGAAAGAAGAAGAGGAGGAAGAAGCCGCCTCCGTCGCCCATCGCCATTGCTCTGTGTGTATATACACACACACAGCCCGTCGTCCGGTTGTCGCCATCACGCCATCACGCCGTTGCTCTTCTCTCTTCTTCCTTCTTCTCTCTCTCTTCTCCCTTTTCCCTTCTCTCTTTTCTCTTCTCCCTGTTTAAGGAGCAAAAAAAATAACAACTCCGACTCGTAGCTCGAATTGAGAGACTCGAATTTGGCTCGAATTCGGAGAAGAAGAAGAAGAGAAGAAGAAGAAGGAGGAAGGAGGAAGAAGAAGGAGAACTGGAGGGGAGGGGGCCATCAAAATTGGGCTGGAGGAGGCGGGCCGGAGGTGGGGCTGCGCGAGGCTGTAACGAGCTGCGGCGGGGCTGCGACGATTGGAGCTGCTGCTGCGATGATCGGAGCTGCTGCAACGATCGGAGATGCTGCGACGATCGGCGGCGGCGGAGGCATAGGAGGGGCCCTTCTCTCCTCTCCTCTCTCTTTCTCCCTCTCTCCTCCTCTTCCCCCCGTTCTTCTCCTGTGTTCAACGAAGAAGAAGAAGAAAAGAAGAGAAAGAAAAGGAAGAGAAAGAAAAGGAAGAAAAAAAAAAAATCGCAAAACGACGTCGTTTTGCGATTCGACCCAAAATCGGGCCACTTTTTTCGAGCTACCAATCATTTTTGAAAAAATAAAGACAATCGAACCTTGGAATTTTCGAGCCCTCAAGCTTTATTGAATTGCAAAATTGTGGGGAATCGAAATTAGTCGAAAGAAATATGAAATTTTTTTTATTTTTATAATAGAATGCTGCAATAGCACCTTATTATTTACTTTGAACCCTCACCACCAAAGCTCTTTCCCACCTTTTTTTATTTTTTTATTTTTTTGACCCCACCATAATTTCAAAAGTATCCATCCCTTTGAATTCCCATCATTACCATAAACTTTTCATCGGCAACTCTTCTCTCATGTTGGGCTTTGCGGACTCTGTGACATCTCCAAATCTACACTAAAGGTTGTAATTAAGGAATCTACACTAAAGGTTATAATTAAGAAAAAGTCACTAATGAGTCTTATGACCAATAACCAAGTAAGATCTCAAATTGCCGGAGGATTCAAATTACCCTCCCTTCTAAGTCCAACTTTCTTAGATAGCGTACTACCCTTTTGACATATCTTAAGAGGCATTGACACAAGGTCTCAAAAACAATACAGGAAATTATATTGGTGTTAGAATATAAATACATAATAGTAGAATAATTACAAATATCATTGATTACAAAAGTTCGTCCCATCAACATTACATCCAAAAGAAAATTTAAGATTTCATATGGACTTTACAAAATAACAAAAGAAAATCCTAACTTTCTAGGATAGCCAAATGTCCTCAGAGATTTCTGGTTCGTCGTCTTCTGCTGCGCGCTTCTCTTCGACACCTGGCATGATACGCCGGGAGCTTTGAACGCCTAGTAAATGCACACGCACCTTATCCCTTTTTCCCAATTCAATACACAACAACATTTACAAAAAAAAAATAGGAAAGGGTCATGGCATTTAAGTTCATAGCACAGATTCTATGGTTAGTCGTTAATAGTCTAGAAATCTCCCAAAGAGATTTTGTCTTCTCAACTCCAAGAATTAGACGCAGATTATTCGGTATGCCCCCTCTTTTGCTACTTTGTTGCAGACCTTACCTCAGATGCCTACCAACAATTATGTACAGCGTAGTGCCAATTGCAGGGCCTCAAAAGAAACGGTGATGGTGGGACTTTCCCAAATCCCTCCTTTCACAGAACTACCTAGGGTTTGAATAAAACCGCTCCGTTCAAGGGTTTTGAAATAACCATTTGCGTAAGATTTAATTTACCAAAGGGAACGCATCCCACTGACCAATAACTTCTTCTCATAATAATAATCGGGTGACCGAAACCCCACTAAGTTTTTTGTTAGATTAATCGTTGTAATTAGTTAGTACAAGTGATAAGAAAAATAAATTTGCTCAGGTGTAAGCATCATTAAAAGTCAAAAAAAATACATGACCATGGCATGCATACTTGTCACGCCCCAAGCTCCGTGACAACGCCGCACACTCATATAAGTGAGCATGCAAGGCTAGGAATCCAACACATAACCAACAATGTAAAATACTCCAATTAAATCCTTAATTATCATAATGCTAAAATTCATAAAAATTGATTATTCTTATCATATGAAATTATCCACCAAGTCCACTAATAAAATCCATTAACAAAACAATAATCCAAGTACTTAATTCATAGTCCTACTCTCGGCATTCCCATATGTAAAAAAAATCCCGCGCAGCTCTACTTTTCAGAATCTGAAAAAAAAAATAAGGGTAAGCTAGAACTCAGTAAATAACCAACCATCACTGCTAGCTGGATCAAGTATACAAAAATAAATAAATAAATCAATAACCAATAAATATAATTTTTCTACAGTTCAATAAATGAATAATTATTTGTAGGATGGTTTCATAGCTAAAAATAAACAATGTGCAATACATTTTAAATGAAAAGCCAATGTGATAATTCAAAGTAATTCGTTATTCAAATCAATGGTTCGATATTCAGATAGTTCAATGATTTGATTCACAAAACCCAAGTCTTAATGACTACGGTCACTTAGCCCGTGACAAGGCCCAGAACCACACATAGGCCGGTGGTAAAGCCCCAAAAGAAACTAGTTTTTGTGCCAATAAATAACCCCCATTGGCTAGGGTCCAAATCATAGTCAGACTAGTGTGATGTTCAAAATTCAAACAATACACAATTTTTAAATAAAACATTCGATATTTTCAGAATAAACGTTTAGTGCAATTTTCAGAATAGTTTCACCAAATATTCAAATAATTTTCATAATAATATTCGATATTGTTTTATACTTGACCCATATTTTATTTTAAGAGAACATGAAGGCTATAAATAAATATTTATGATTTTAAACGATTCGATAGGAATAAAAATGAACCAACAGTGATAGAGGGTTACTTACCTCAAACAACTAAAATAATATTTCCCAAGCTAATCTCAAATTACCAAGATCCACCTCAATCTCACAAACCTAATAAAATATTACTCCGCATAAACAATTATTATGTGCACCCATCTATCTCTTCTTGTAACAACAATAAAATAAATTAACCCAATTGCCTATTAAGAACTCCCACAATTTAGCATCAAAACAAAGCCATCACGGTTTCGGAAATTCTCAACCCATATTATTCTATTGTTGTTTATATAAACGTAAAAATTTGTAATTGCTTGTAATTAATCTTGTATCCCACAAACACACCACCATTAAATCTAACCTATCACATATTAATCTCAAAATATGAACCACCCAAACGGAATACAAAATACACTCTAAAATTGAGCAAAATCGAGAACCCCAAGATAGACTACATCAATATAATTATTTAATCATATATGCCCATAAAATCATCTATTGATATATTAACACTAAAATCATAGATAAGAATACAATAAAATAAATCTTACCTAAGTGATAAATAAAGAAAAATCACCACTCTATAAATCCTCCTTCTTCACTTTGGTTTTGTTTTCTTTAATTTTTCTTTTTCAAACCCTTGCTGAGCAACCACGCCTCTCTTTTTTTCTTTTCTTTTTTTTCTTTTTTTTTTTCTTCTTGTGGGGATGTATTTTTCTAAGTACCAACACGTGGCCGAGGTGGCACCGAAGTGTCAGCCGAGGTGCCACGTGTCGTGGTAGTTACGCCGAGGTTATCTCAGAGTTGCCGAGGTTATCTGCGAGAATACAGGAGTCCGGGGTTACCGCCGAAGATATCGGAATCCGAGATGATCAGATAAGGGGCAAGAGTCCTAGAATGAAGAAAAACTTCAAGATGGATAAGGATAGTATTCTTAGGGAGTCTATCTTTATCTCTTGTAGAGTCCAGAGTAAGTACTGAATGAGAGTCCATAGAAGTGAGACTTCTAGTGGGACTAGGACAGAGAAAGACTATAAAAGAAGGGCACCCCCGGCGGGTCTAAGGTACGCAATTTTGAGTCTTGAGCAGTAATTTAAATACTTGTATTATCTTTGAGAGATACTGACTTGATCGTCGGAGTGCCCCCGGGTGAAAGAACCACCGCCGGAGCCTTTTCTTTCTGTGCAGATTGCAGGGTGCCATCAATTCTGCCTGTGTTCTACAGCTGGTTCACTAAGGAGGGCAGTGTGATCGGAAATTCACTCACACAATTTGGCGCCGTCTGTGGGAACGAAAGAAGAGTAGATGGCCAGTAACACGCAGAAGGAAAAGATTGGGGACGACACTCCTGCTGGGAGTGGAAGACCCGTCGACCCTAACGCTGAAGGAGGAGACCACAACGAAGAAGCTCGTGATCAGAATCACGCAGAGAAAGGCATCGGCCAAGATGGCGACGCATCAAAGAAAGCGGACCAGGGCAAGTACTATAACGAGGACAACCTCCAGATCTGGAAAGACAGATGTCTGAGGAGGGATGAAGAAGTAAAGGAGATGGCAAACAAGTTGGCAGACCTTCAATCGGTCGTCAACTTCATGATGCAAAATAATGTCATGCAGCCGCCGTACCCGCTACAGGACACACCAATGCCGGCAGCAAACACCCAGAAGAAGGGGCAGAAAGTAATCCCCGAAGCCCCTCAGCACATGAGGAGTGGAAGACACTCTCACCGACCTTCCAGGGAAGTCGGCCGAGAAGAACCGAGAAGAGAAGAGTCCCGAAGGACATATCACGAGAAGGAGGCAGACCCCAAAGAACATCGGCATGTTCAGGGGCGGGTATTGTGTTTCGATGCATCCTGCGGGGAAGGATCGAAAAGAGGCCACCATGAGGCCGAGAGTAGTGCGCCGAAAAGGCTGAAGTCCAAAGACAGCCGGGCTCCAGGGAGAAGTAAAGAAGACTTGAGAGATTACCTCAAGAGGAAGCAAGAGAATGCCGGAGTCGAAGTGACCTCCTCGGTTAAGCCGAGGACACCATTCTCGGTGGAATTGGACAGATTCGTCGCGCCGAAAAGATTCAGTATGCCGAGGTTCCAGATATATGATGGTAAGTCAGACCCTAACTTCCATGTTGGATTATTTTTGAATTCAATGGCATTATATAGTGGGAACGAGTCGTTGCTCTGCAAAGTGTTCCCTTCATCCTTCGGGGAGATTGCATCGGATTGGTTCCACAAATTACCGAAGGGGAGCGTGAAGAATTGGGAAGGCCTGGCCGAGATGTTTGTGGCCAGGTTCATAACAAACAAACTACAGCCATTGAGGGTGGATGCATTGATGGCTCTGAAGATCGGCAAAGATGAAAGCCTTAGGGCCTATGCAAAGCGGTACTATGAGGTATTCAATCGTATACCTGAATGCAATTAGGAGGTGGCGGTCGTCTCTTTCAAGAACGGCCTGAAGGATGACTGTCCACTGCGGAAGTCTTTGGCAAAAACCTTGCCAAAGAGCATGGAAGAGCTCATGGCGAGAATCGAGAAGTATGCCAGAGCCGAGGAAGATACATCGGGGAATAAGGAGACAAAGCCAGAAAAAGTCAACGGCTCGCCGAAGTGAGGCCGAGGTAACAATGGACCCAATAAACAGGAGACAGAGTTGAGGGCCAAGCAGGCAGTGACAACGGTGTTCCGAATTCCGCTCCACAAAGTCCTTGTAGGAAATTAATGTATTGATATTATTGATTGATTGATTGATATATACAATGGAGAGAATGAACTCTCTTTTATAGAGAGAATGGGATACAATGGAGTAATCAAATTAGTGGAGCACTAAACTAAATTAATGGAGCATTAACCTAAATGGAGCATTAACCTAAATGGAGTAGGTATAATGGTAATGGAGCACTAACTATGGTGCACTAACTATAGTGGAGTAGGTGTAGGAATTGTCACTAACTATAGTGGAGTAGGTGTAGGAATTGTTACATTCAACAGCCCCCCTCAAACTCAAGGGGGTTAGGAACTAACCAACTTGAGTTTGGAGAGAGTAACAAAACAGAAAAAATAATCTGACAAATAAAAGTAGATAGGAGACACTGTATGGTCGTGTCAGACCATTGTAGAAGACAGTTTATGGGGTCATGTCGGACCGTTGTAGAAGATAGTTTATGGGGTCATATCGGACCGATATAGAAAACAGTTTATGGGGTCATGTTGGACCGTTGTAGAAAACAGTTTACGGGGTCATGTCGGACCGTTGTAGAAAACAGTTTACTGGGTCATGTCGGACCGTTGTAGAAAATAGTTTACTGGGTCATGTCGGACCGTTGTAGAAAACAGTTTACTGGGTCATGTCGGACCGTTGTAGAAAACACTATATGGCTGTGTCGAACCGTTGTAGCGGAGAACCGAAATCAATGTCGGAACAGTTTACCGAGTCTTGGCGGACCCATATAGGAGCTAACCGGAATCAAAGTCGGGACAGTTTACCGAGTCTTGTCGGACCCATATAAGAGCTAACCGGTATCAATGTCGGGACAGTTTACAGAGTCTTGTCGGACCCATATAGGAGCTAACCGGAATCAAAGTCGGGACAGTTTACAGAGTCTTGTCGGACCCTTAAAAGGCGTGCCCAATCTTATCAAAAGGCGTGCCATCAAAAGGTGTGCCCGACAGCCATCAAAAGTCGAGCCATCAAAAGGCGTGCCATCAAAAGGCGTGCCCGACAGCCATCAAAAGTCGAGCCATCAAAAAGCGCGCCGATTTGTCGTCTAGCGTTGAGAGGCGCGTGATACGCGTGTCTGCCTTGCCTATTTATACCAAGGCGAGGCTGCTGCTTATGCAGAACAAAACATCTGCTGAAAAATCCTTTGAAAAAACCTCTTCATTTTGTTGAGAGAGATACTGTGTCACTCTGTTGCCCAGAAAATGGCTTCTTCTTCCCGTTCTGCTCCCCAAAATATAGCCTCGTCGTCCCGTGGTCTTACTCTCTTTCCCGACCTCAACGAGACCACAACCCAGAATATGGCCCTTGAACCTCAACCAAGCGCTCCTGGGCCAAGCGCCCCTGGTTTTGCACCATTAAACTTTCCAATGTTGTCAGTTGAGCAGAAAATGGCTGCTCAATCTGATATTGAAGCCAATCATTATACTTTGAGGTCTTGTGTTGAGACAATGACGGCGGTCAACAACCTGTCGCACCGGCTTCAAAGTAGAACAAATGAGGTGCAGCAGGTAAAAGCCCAACTGGCTCTGCTCCAGAGCATGTATACGGATGCCCGAGCAGAGATCTGTGTACTCAAGGCAGAAAACAAGGAACTGAAGCGGAAGGCCACCGTAATGCTCAGATTTGGAGGACCGCCATATGTGACGGTTGAGGAGCAACGGGAAGTGAACGTGCTCGGCGGCGTGGGAAACACGGAGGCAGCACCGGCAAGGGACGCCCAAGACAAAGGCAAGAAGAATAGAACAGCTGAAGAGGCGAAAAAGTAAGGCTGGTTGATGTGGTGGTTGTAGGTTGGAATTTTTTTTTTTTTTTTTTTTTGATGTAAAATGGTGATCGAGTTTGATCCCTGGCATGAATAAAATAAAGTTGGTGTGCAAATCTGAATGGTATGAATTTGATTTGAAAAAGATTAAAAATAATGTGAAAGAAAAATAAAGAAAGAAATAATGTGAAAGAAAATATTTTGAGAAATCAAAACGAAAGGTGGAGAGGGGTTGACATGGTTTTGGGGCCCACGGTTTTTGGTCCACGGACGGCCCACTCCAATTCACATTGACCAGTACCCAGAAAATATCACCATTCCACAAAATTTAAAGTGAATAGCGCTGGTGGTAAGGAGGATGCAACGCCAAGGTACGGTAGTGGCAGTGTGAAAAGAAACACAGATATTGGCACTGAAACAGTGGATGCAAGACAAGATACCACAGCAGAAGATGTCTTGATCAGATGCAGCAATGATATGTTGAAACCCATGTTTACAATAACAAACAGCAACGGTAGCAGTGGTGCACCATCTTTTAGATAGTTTGGCAGTTGATAAAATGGGATACCCCATAACTTTGACAAAAAAGGTAGGAGAAGGAATATAAAGAGTGCCTGGAAAGTAGATCCATAGGAATTTACAACAAATAGATCCACTGTATGACCCTTCAATTGCTGAGCAGCATTCAAGAAAATTACTTCCTTCAATATTGTCAGCAGCTTGAAACAAAAAAGAAACTATCATCAAGAGACTCCAGAATACACCACCTTCCATCAATGAACCAGCAGCACTAGATCCACTTGCTACTGTTATGATTACACCAACGGCCACCAGAAAGCACCCAAGTAATTGATTGAATCTATATCTCCTCCCAAGAAATATATATGAAAGGAGAAGTTGCCAAACTAGAAAGCTCTGAGACAAAATGGGAATTGCTGCACCAGAAAGGATTGCTCCAGCTGCCATTCCAGCAGCAGCACCAAGAGCCTCCAAGAGACCAACAGCAAGAAATGGAGCTTTTGGCAAGGAAAGCATTTCATCAGTTACAATGGGGATTTTGGGGGTATCCAGATTTTGGTGATCACAGGCTGAAGAACTACTCTTCAATCATTAAGAAGAATAATTTGTGGCAGCGGAGTGAAGATATGTGTAGAAAATTCCAGCGGGCAGCGAAGGCAAAGTTACCGGCCGGCTGCCCGCCGGTGAGAAAGAAATACAGGCCTAAATCTTATAGCTCTGATACCATGTAGGAAATTAATGTATTGATATTATTGATTGATTGATTGATATATACAATGGAGAGAATGAACTCTCTTTTATAGAGAGAATGGGATACAATGGAGTAATCAAATTAGTGGAGCACTAAACTAAATTAATGGAGCATTAACCTAAATGGAGCATTAACCTAAATGGAGTAGGTATAATGGTAATGGAGCACTAACTATGGTGCACTAACTATAGTGGAGTAGGTGTAGGAATTGTCACTAACTATAGTGGAGTAGGTGTAGGAATTGTTACATTCAACAGTCCTTGATCAAATTCGGAATCTGCCCTACTTCAGGACGCCGGCAAGGGCACCAGGAGAATTTATGGGAAGAAACCTTGGTAGGCGTTGTGCCTACCACAATGAGGAGGGGCACCCAACTCAGCGTTGCAGAGCCCTTAAGGCACACTTAGAAGATTTGGTGAGGCAAGGCCATCTGAGAGACCTTGTTGATGAGGCCAAAACGAGGGAAGAACAGGCACGATTGCCTCAAGCACCAGCAGCCCCGCCACCACCAGCGCAGCAACCACAGGCAGACGGACCTCGGGTGGTTAATGTGATCCACTCAAAGGTGAATGAAAACGACATACGGGGGGAGACACAGAGGGTAAGACACCTGCAGCACGTCAACCAGGTCGGACTAAAAAAACCTCGGCCTGAAGAGTGCCAAGGACAGATGATAGCTTTCACAGAAGCCGACCTAGATATGGTTCAGCACCCGCACAATGATGCCTTGGTAGTATCCCTCCAGGTTGGGGAGTGCCAGGTGAAACGCATCCTGATTGATCAAGGCAGCTCCTGCGACATCATGTATGTCAGATGTTACAAGGAGCTAGGCCTTCACCCTGATGACATGGATCAGTCAAACGGCCCGATGGTCGGCTTCAATGGAACGCCGACATGGCCATTAGGCGCAACAAGCTTGGAAGTACAAGCTGGCACGAAGAAGATCAAGACAGAATTCATTGTGATTGACACGCCCTCGCCTTACAACATCATCTTAGGGAGGCCGTGGTTGCATGCAATGGGGGCAGTTCCCTCAACATTGCATCAACTACTACGGTTCCCAACAGAACATGGGATTGAGGAAGTTAGAGGAGATCAGTTGCAGGCGAAAAATTGCTCCATGGCAGCAATGAAGTTAACCTGCAGCATTCGGGAACCAGAGAAGGCAGAAGTTGAAAAAGAGGACATGAAGGTCCTAGATGATGTCGGCAAGGAGCCGACCGAGAAAAGTGAAGAAGCACTGAAGAAGATCTTCGTCCAAGAGGGCGATGAAGAACGTTTCTTTCTTCTCGGCACAGGATTAGCCGAAGAAGAGGAAAGGGAGCTGGAAGCTTTTCTAAGGAAGAATATTGAGGTGTTCGCCTGGACACCTTATGAAATGCCTGGCATTGACCCCGAGGTCACATGTCACAGACTCAACGTTGACAGGTCAGCCAAACCTGAAATACAACGAGCCAGAAGACCGACGTTGATGCACGTCGAAGCAGTGGAGAAGGAGGTGGACAGACTTCTGGAGGCCAAGGCCATCAGAGAAGCCAATTATCCGACATGGTTGTCAAACACCGTGGTAGTAAAGAAGAAGAACGGCAAGTGGAGGGTCTGCGTAGATTTTACAAACTTGAACAAAGCTTGTCCCAAAGACAGCTTCCCTCTGCCAAAGATCGACCAGTTGGTGGACGCCACATCTGGACATGAAAGGATGAGCTTCTTGGATGCTTATAGGGGGTATCACCAGATAGCCATGTACCCCCCGGACGAGGAGAAGACAGCGTTTATCACTCCAAAAGGTCTGTATTGTTACAAAGTCATGCCTTTTGGGTTGAAAAACGCAGGAGCAACCTATCAAAGGCTGGTGACCAAGATGTTCAAACACTTGATTGGCCGAACAGTAGAAGTCTACATTGATGACATGGTCATGAAGACCAAGGAACCAAAGGATCATCTTGCTGACCTAAAAGAGGTCTTTGACATACTAAAAACATATCGGCTCCGACTCAACGCATCGAAGTGCGCGTTTGGAGTCGGATCCAGTAAGTTCTTGGGATATCTAGTGACTAGAAGGGGCATTGAAGCCAGCCCAGATCAGATCAAGGCCATCCTGGAATTACAAAGTCCGACATCGGCTAAACAGGTTCAAATGCTTACTGGAAGGGCCGCAGCCCTAAACAGGTTCATAAGCCGAAGCTCGGACAAATGTAAACCTTTTTTCAACCTGGTGAAAAAGGCCGCAGATTTTCTATGGACAGAGGAATGTGAAGCCGCTCTGGCCGACCTGAAGAAATATCTTACCACGGCTCCAGTCCTCTCAACACCTCAACCTGGGGAGGAGCTGTTTCTATACTTGGCAGTTTCTGAGCACGCAGTAAGTGTTGTGATAATCCGAGAAGAGAAGGGAGAGCAGAAGGTTGTTTACTATGTGAGTAAAACCTTGGCCGATGCAGAAACAAGGTATCTACCACTGGAGAAATTAATGCTGGCTTTGGTAATGGCCTCAAAGAAGCTAAACCATTACTTTCAGGCTCACAAGATAGTGGTTCTGACAGAGCACCCACTGAAGTCCTTGTTGCAACAAGGAGACTTAACTAGAAGAATAGCAAGATGGGCCGTAGTTTTGGGCCAATATGACCTGGAGTTTAGGCCGAGAACAGCAATTAAGGGCCAAGTCTTGGCCGACTTCGTGGCCGAGTTCTCGCCAGAATACATCGAACATCGGGCTCCGTTGAGCCGAGATGAACGATGTCCAAACAAGGAAGGAGAAGCCCAGCCAAAGGCTAAAGAACCAAGGAAGGAAAAACTCAGACCTTGCAGCATTTACATCGGCGACTCCTTTCAACTTTTTGTTGATGGAAGCTCAAACCGGCAGGGGGCAGGGGCAGGGGCAGGAGTAGTGTTAATTTCCCCCGATGGAGAGATATTGGAGCAGTCCATTCGACTGGGGTTCAAAGCCTCGAACAATGAGGCGGAATATGAAGCACTGATTGCTGGACTGAAGCTGGCAGTAGCAGCAGAGGCAGATGAGGTAATCATTTTTTGTGACTCACAACTTATAGTGAATCAAACTACAGGAGAGTTTGCTGCCCGAGATGAAAGGATGTCGGCATACGCAAAAGAAGTCATCAGGCTGGCAGACATGTTTCAAAACTGCCAACTTCTTCAGGTTAGCCGAGACGATAACAACCACGCCGACGCGTTGGCCAATTTAGCAAGCTCAATGAAAACCGGAAAGACGAGGACAATAATGATCGATTACCTATCAGGCCCGAGCATAGAGCCACCGAACACAATGCAAGAGGCATTATGTGTGGACATGGGACCCAGCTGGATGGATGCAATTATTGCATTCCTAAAAAAGGGAAAGCTGCCAGAAGACCGAAAAGAAGCACACAAAGTCAGATTGAAGTCGGCAAGATTCAATCTGACAGCAGAAGGACATCTCTACAGAAGATCCTTCACTGGACCTCTTTTAAGGTGTGTACACCCTCTTCAGGTCGAAGACTTTTTATATGAAATTCATGAAGGAGTTTGTGGAAGCCATGCAGGGGGCAGATCGTTAGCTCACAGGGCCATTACCCAGGGGTATTGGTGGCCCTATATGCAAAAAGATGCAGAAGCCTATGTGAAGAAGTGTGAACAATGCCAGAGGTTTGCACCTTTGATACATCAGCCAGCTGCCGACCTGAACCCGGTTTCCAGCCCTTGGCCATTTGCCCAATGGGGCATGGATCTCGTTGGACAACTGCCCCAAGCGACTGGGCAGCGGAAGTACCTACTGGTAGCAACAGACTACTTCACAAAATGGATAGAAGCAGAGCCTCTTGCCAAAATCCGAGATGTGGATGTGAAGAACTTCATCTGGAGAAACATCATCACCAGATTTGGGATTCCAAGAGCAATCGTTGCCGACAACGGAACACAGTTTGACAGCAAACTCATCAAGAATTTTTGCGCAAAGTTCAAGATAAAGAATTACTTTTCAACACCAAGCTTTCCCCAAAGTAATGGGCAAGCAGAAGCATCCAACAAAGTAATTCTGGACGGAATAAAGAAGAGGCTGCAGGCAGCAAAAGGAAAGTGGGTAGACGAATTGCCCAGTGTGCTCTGGGCATATCGCACAACGCCGAGAAGATCAACAGGAGAATCCCCCTTCGCCATGGCTTATGGCACAGAAGCAGTCATTCCATTGGAGATCGGCATCCCAGGGATCAGAACCCAGGGAGTTGAGAACGGGACTAACGATGTGCTCTTAGCCCGAGATCTGGATCTACTAGAAGAAAGAAGAGAGAAAGCTACAATCCAGCTTGCAGCATACCAGCAACAGCTTGCCAAAGCTTACAACAAGAAGGTCAATCCAAGGAATTTTCAGGTCAATGACCTAGTCTTGAGGAAAGTCGTCGGCAATAAGAAGGATCCCAGAGAGGGCAAGCTTGGCCCAAACTGGGAAGGGCCCTACAGAATTACCTCGGTGTTAGGAAATGGGGCATATCGGCTCGAAGATAGTGAAGGCAAAGCATTGCCTAGACCATGGAACACTTGTAATTTAAAGTTTTTTTATCATTAGATGTTGTTTGACTTTTTGCCGATATGATCAATGAAATCTTACCAGAATTTTCCAGAACTTATTAAACTATGCATAATGTTGTTTTTTGAATAATGAGAACCCAAGTGGAACTTAGGTTCACATTGGGGGCAGATAGAAGACAGTAATGCCTAGCCGAAGTTAAGCCGAGATGTTTAACCGTGGTTAAATCTAAGATAAAGTTTAACCGGAGTTGAACAGAAATTATGCTTAACCGAAGTTAAGCTGAGATAATTCCTTATCTTTACTTGTTGAAATTTGTAGCAATTTACAAGTTAAAGTTAAGCTGAGATAAATTCCTTATCTTTACTTATTGAAATTTGTAGCAATTTACAAGTTAAAATTAAGCCGAGATAATTCTTTATCTTTACTTGTTGAAATTTGTAGCAATTTACAAGTTAAAGCTAAGCTGAGATAAATTCCTTATCTTTACTTATTGAAATTTGTAGCAATTTACAAGTTAAAGTTAAGCCGAGATAATTGTTTATCTTTACTTGTTGAAATTTGTAGCAATTTACAAAATGAAGTGAAATTAAGTTTATTGATTCAGTCCCTTGTTAAAACTTGAGAAAAGTTTGTTAGTTAAAATTGTATATGCTTTATACTTGTTGAAGTATATGGAAAATTTACAGGTGAAGTCCTAGCCGAGATAAACCTGCAGATAATCATACCTGAGGTATGTAACTCCGAGGAGATTATGCGAAGGAATGAGTCATGCAAAATATCCTAAGTATACAGAAGCAATGAAGAATTAAAGACTGAAGCATTCAGATGAAAACAGTTGCAGTAAATAAAGGCACCATGGCCTAGCAAAAGTAAATCGTTCACAGGAAACAAAGAAAGGCACACCGGCCGTAAAGAAGAAGCTTACATTGTCCAGGGAACATCAACAATAAAAAAGAACGAAAAAAAAAAAAACATTTCAAACGTCTTCAGCATTAGCAGGTGGTTGAACTAAGACCTCGGAGGACTCTGGGAGAACCACCTCGGCATCTTTTTCTTCAAACTGATGGGCTGGTACCTCGGAGGACTCTGAAGGAGTCACCTCAGTATCTTTTTCTGCCGCAATCTCGGCATCAATCTCTGCTACCGTTTGACCAAGACTTTTTTCAACCAAGGGGACATCAAACGATACTAGGAGTGGCCTCCTTTATAACCTCCTCATCTTCCTCATTAGTCAAGTCCAGGATTTGATCATCCTGAGGAAGAGACTTGGTCTCATTAGTATCTTTGGGCTTCCTTACTAGAGCATTGTCATCATCGTCGGCTTCAGACTCGGATTCCTCCTCGTGTTCAGGTTGACTTGGAGGTGGAGGCGGAGGGAATGGCAAAGGGATAGCTTCAGCCTTGCGCCATGGCGAATCAGCAGGAAGATCAAGTTTTTTGGCCAAGGACATCCAACCAAGGGAAAAACCCCTGTTGCATGCCTGCTTAACCTGTAATTTGTAGTCTTCTGCAACATCGGCCATGCCTTGGGCATATGCCTTGTCATCGGCCGCCTTGATTTCGGCGTCCTTGGTGGCCAGCGCCTCGTGCAGTTCTTTCTCGGCCTGGGCAGCCTTCGCCTGAGCCTCTTTCTTTTCTGCCTCGGCAACTGTTTTAATGGCTTCAGCGGCCTCGGCCTTCTCATCAGCCTCTTGCTAAGCCTGCGTCGCAGCCTCGGCTTGATCTTCCAAGGTCTTCATTTTATTTTTGAGACTCTTATTTTGTTTCTGAAGGGCAGTGCACTCCTTCTCCATCTCGGCCAATCTTTCCTTGTTCTCAAAGGCCTGCATGGAGAGAGAGTGGGCGTGTTGAATGGCCTGAAAGAAAACAAGGCGGGAATTATTACAACATATTGCAAAATTTTATAAGTATAAAGAAAGTGGCAGGAAGACAAGTTATCAAACTCAAAGACTTACTTGGACAGAACGCTGCAGCATAAAGGCATAATTCTCGTACTCGCTCATCTTGGCATTGCGCTCAAGATCGCCTTCGAGAAGAACTGCAGTACTAAGCGCCACGCCGATATTAACGTTGTCGGCGCTCTCATGGGCGTAAACGGGCCTGTTTTCAAGGGTAATTTTAGGCTCCCAGGGAACCTTAGGAACTCTGGACCCCGAAGTCGTCGCAGACGATGACCTCGGCCTTTTCGACTGAGTAGATCCTGATGGCTGGGCTTCGGCAGGTCTTTTGGCAGGAGCAGAGGAAGTCTTTTTGTTCTCGGCTAGCTGGGAAATAGGTAAGGCATCCTCAACCTCGGCGTCAGTAGCCTTGGACTTTGGTTGGGCCTTCTTGATCTTTTTTGGTTTCGGTGGGGGCACCGTTTGGGTTGGTGCAGCGTCCACGTCGGTTGGGAGGTCGGCCAGAAGGTCCTGCACAACTGGCTTCGGGCGAACCATTTCGGCAGTTTTTACAAGTCGTCGCCGACGCTTTCTTTCAGAAATTGGTACCAAGTATAGTGCCGAGGTTGAAGGTTGATCGGCTGGATCAGAAGTTGAACCTTGATCAGCCCGAGATGTGGATGCGGTTTGAGTTACTACAGTAAGAGAAGAGGAGCTCTTTTTCTTCTTCCTCTTGGGAACGTCGGGAAGAGTTGATCTGTGTGTTGGAATGAAATTCAGTACCCGTGGAGCTTTTCGTTTGTCAATTGGCAGATCTAGTAACTTCTTCAAATCCTTGCCCAGAAAATAGGATTGGCGAAAGCTCTTTGGTGGTTTGCGGACGTCTGCAAAACAGAACATAGCATCAGAAACAGATAAAATTTTTGGAAAACTTGAAGAAAGCAACAGCTAAGCAATTGACACTGGGCTCTTACCCTTGCCCTCCTTGACCGTTCGAGGAAGAGGGAAGAGATAGACTTCTTCGTCTGGGCCGAATTCCCAATTTCCAGAAGCAATAAGATAATCGTCTCCAGCCCCTTTGTTGGAGTCTGGGAGGTCGGCTACGATTTTAAATTCGGTAGACCTCAGCTTGAGGTAATAGACAAAGCCTTTTTCTTTTAAGTCCAGGGCGCACATAGTATAGCAGTATTGGATATCGGCAAGAGTGATTCTAACATTCTCCTGCCGAGCTAAGGCTATGATACCATTAAGTGTTCTGTAGGAATTGATGGTGAGTTGCATAGGGTTCAGTGTGTAGTAGTGAAGAACTTCACGAAAGAGGGGATTGAGTGGGAGTCGAAGTCCGCATTCAACAAAGGCTACAACAGGGAAGGGCATTGTATTGTCTGTAGGCATGATGGAATCATCATCCCCAGCTAGCCTAAGGTGGACATCCTCGGGAATAGAGAACTCTTGCCTAAAGTATTCGAGTTTGGTTGGGGTGTTTACCCTATGATGCCACATTCCCATGGTTTTGGTATAAAGGTATTTGACTTCAGAAGCAGAGTATTCTTAAAGAAATATTAGCACCTCGGCTTAAACCTAGGAATATACTGGTAAGGATTGTTCCAGTTTTTCCTAAGAATTGAAGGTTCTATAAGCAAATCCCAAACCTAAATCTACGAAAACAAAGATCGAAGGCACAGATCTGGAAAAGATACGACAAAGCAGAAAACAAAAAGGAGTCTCAGATTCAAGAACACCAAGGGCGGAAGACCAAGAATAGAGGAGAAACAGTGCAAATGTTCATATGTAAAATCAAGAAATAAAGACGCATTCAGGTGAATGATTCGCAAATTAAATACTGGAGCAGAACAATAATGGCAAGAAATTTCAGGGAAAATCAAGAACTGGGAAAGAAAAGCCAGTTGCTTACCAGAAAATGTGAGGCCGGAATGAGCTTCGCCGAGATCAGACGACGGGGGCAACAGTGGCGAAAGCTTCGCAGAAATGGTAGATGGAGATGGTTGCAGAGCTCAAAGCTTGGGGCAATGGCAGATTCGAAGAAGAGAAAGCTTTAGAGAGAGAAAATGTAAAGTATTCAAACGCAAAAGTGAAGAGAAAGAGAGAGGCAAACGTTTTTGTCCAAAACACGAAACGGCGGCAAAACAAAAGCAATTATTGAGCCTGGGTTAACGCATGCGTCAGACGGCGCAAGCAGAGAAAAGACGGCCAACAGGCGCGTCGCCAGCACGGACCAATAAGGGAAAAACGCGTCAGTGGAACGGTTGAAAAATGGTGCATGACAGCTCGTGCACATTGGGAGAGTTCGTGTGAATTCTTGTTCCTAAAAAAAAGACATATCGGCCTGAAGTGAATGACATCGGCTGGAAAGTTTCTAAGCCGACGTACAAAACAGAAGTTCAAATGTAGGTTCCATCATCTCAGAATACCGAGGTAATAGAACCTAGGGGGCAGTTGTGGGGATGTATTTTTCTAAGTGCCAACACATGGCCGAGGTGGCACCGAAGTGTCAGCCGAGGTGCCACGTGTCGTGGTAGTTACGCCGAGGTTATCTCAGAGTTGCCGAGGTTATCTGCGAGAATACAGGAGTCCGGGGTTACCGCCGAAGATATCGGAATCCGAGATGATCAGATAAGGGGCAAGAGTCCTAGAATGAAGAAAAACTTCAAGATGGATAAGGATAGTATTCTTAGGGAGTCTATCCTTATCTCTTGTAGAGTCCAGAGTAAGTACTGAATGAGAGTCCATAGAAGTGAGACTTCTAGTGGGACTAGGACAGAGAAAGACTATAAAAGAAGGGCACCCCCGGCGGGTCTAAGGTACGCAATTTTGAGTCTTGAGCAGTAATTTAAATACTTGTATTATCTTTGAGAGATACTGACTTGATCGTCGGAGTGCCCCCGGGTGGAAGAACCACCGCCGGAGCCTTTTCTTTCTGTGCAGATTGCAGGGTGCCATCTATTCTGCCTGTGTTCTACAGCTGGTTCACTAAGGAGGGCAGTGTGATCGGAAATTCACTCACACACTTCTACTTTTCAAACCTTGCGCAACCTTCGGAATAATCCTCCAGAGCCCTCTGTTTTTTGTTCTTTTCCTAGACTTGAAGCAAAAGATGTGGGTTTATAACCTAGTTTCTCAAACTTACAAAATTGCCCATCTATGTTATAGAAATTATAATACCATCTTATAACTAATTCCTTGATATTACTAAATGACCCATATAAATTAATTTAATTACCAATCTATCCAAAAATAATAATATACAAAATTTGGGTTTTACAGTACTATCATACCAAGACATGATTATATATAAGTAAGCACATTCATAATTCCAAGAGCACAAAACATTAATGTAAACAAAATTTTCAAATTCAAAGTCACTTAAAGATCAAGAATAAGAGAACTACTTCAGATTTTTCCCAAATCCGGCCTTTTTATGATTCGTAGAGAATTTTATCTAATTTTCAGAACATTTTTCGGAAATGGAATAGCTTTTCCAAATTTTTAGTTATTTCGAAATACTCCAGCTCTATCCAGATTCGTCGACTGTTACAAAAATCATATTTTCTCATAAACCACTCATTCTTTTTCAATGAAACCAATTTTCCTTGAAAGCTAACTCCATAAGGAAGATTTTGACATAAAATTAAGGTCCAGAAGATTTTTCTACATTTTTCTAGAATTTTTTAAAGCTCACTGATTTAACTGGTTCTTTGCAACAAGTATTAGAAAAATGAAATGAGCCATAACAGCACACCCATGACCCTTAAAAAAAAAAAAAATCACACTTTCTATATGTCAAATAATACCCCTTAAATAATACCCCTTTGAAACAGATCTTGAGTTCATGAAGGTTTGCTATGGAAACAAAATCACAAACTTGAGAAAAAAAAACATGCTGAAATTTTTAAAGGAGAAGATGAACACCATGTTTTCAAACCATGCATCATCCAACAAGTGTAGTTACTCCAAGTAACATATAAAATAAGTTTCTAGCATGCATTATGAAAGGGAAAAATATGATGGTATTTATGGAGAGAAGAGGTGAATGAGGTTTACTTTAGCTTGCTAGATTTTTTTTTTCTCCCTACTTGTTTCTCTCTTTTTCTCCTCTTTTTCTCAAACTCACTTGCTCTCGCTTTCCTTCTCTCTTCGGCAGTGTGTTGTGTGTGTATGGAGTGACAAAAATGAGCTAGCAAGGCTTGTATTATAGGCCAAGGAGGAGAGAGAAAATTGTTGAATGATTTGATTGAATCTCAATAAAATTGATCCAGTTTGGTTGGTTTGTAATTGGATCCAATTATGATTAGTGTTAATTAATCTTGATTAAGAAAAAGTAATCCTATTTATTGAGGAATTTTTATATGCACATAGGGTACCAAGCTAGCATGTATATGTGGTACCTTTAACTAATAACATATTGACAGCAATTCTCTTTGTCAGAGAACATTAACAATCAATCATTATAAAGTAACGGAAAGTTTACCTTTGTTAAAAATTCTTTCTCCCCACTTTCGTCTTCCTTCTCTCTCATCATTCAAGAAACTGACTTTACACTTCACCTTCCCCATTCACAAAAATCATTCTTAGCTGAAATTCCATGGAAGTAGTTTGAGCTCTTCCACGCCTCAATCTCATTACTTTCAAGTTGGCCCCTTGTACAAAATCAATTTCCTTAGATGTTCGGTTGACCCAAATCAATATTTAAACTGATAATTACCTAATTTAACTTTCCCAACTTTACACCACTGACGTATTAATTTTTCAAAGGATTGGAAGCTTTAAATTCATTTAAATAATCTAAATCCCAAATAATCTAAACATATTTGATCTATTTAGTTTGGTTTTCAAAATTTATAATTTTAATACAGTTTTAATCTTTTTTAGGACTAAAATAAAATTTGAAAATTTAATGTATGTACTTTTTTTAAACTAGCATTGTATGAAATTCTCTAAATAATATTTTTATTATTATTATTTTTTATTCCAAAAAAAAGAAAAGAAAATGAATAGTATATAATTGTCTTTTGTATTATGTTAAGTGTTTCAAAAGTGTTCAAAGAAAATAATTACTAAAATTTGTTACAAAGAAGGTAAAGAAACAAAAATACTCAAGAAAGAAAAGACATTGGAAACACAAATTTCATTAAAATTCAAATTAAGCCATGGAAAATGTTACAAAGCCAAATTAACCTTACAAGATCATCATCGAATAAGCAATACAGAAGCATAAATTAAAACACAAACCAAAATTTCTGTAGACAAACCAAAAGTTCATGAGTGTCACAAACATCAAGCTTAAAAGAAACCAAAACTATATTGTTCTTCACAAAACAAAACCCAAAGAATTTGTTCCAGTTGCATGCTTAAAGAGAGAAACCACAGTCTTCTTCAACATCTTCACTCAAGTTATACATATTGGGAGAACTTTGATTTCCTATAACACTAGCACTGTTTAGTGACCCCTGCAAGAATGTAAATAATAAAATTAGATTAGTTATTATATTTGAAAATCAAATATATTGTAATGAGCTAAATATTAAAATATAATACCTGGCTCAAATGTGACATGAAGAAGCTAGATTGTAGCATAGTAGTAAAAGGCATATTCAAGTATCCAGGCATCTACATTTGCATTAAAGAAGTAATATACTTTAAATAATATAAACTAATTAAACAAAATGAAATTAAGTTGTTTTTTTACATGATGAATACACCTCATTGACAATTGGAACATTTGTTGTTAGCATAGAAAACCTTGAAAGTCCTACAACGTCTGGCTGCATTGCGGTATCTAATAATAAATAAATAAACATGTGTGACTATCATTGCTTGTACCAAAAAAAATTAAATTTTATATCTCCAAAAACATAATTTTATTTATCTGTCACAGCAGTGTGTAGTGCTTGAGATTTACTTGTACCCACATTTTCAACTTTTCTTTTTTTCCTCTCCAAAACCCCCTTCATTCTACCATATGTCTGTCCTTTCTTTCTTAGCCGAGGAGGATCCTTAATCAAAATATCATAAATTGCAAAAGTTGAATGTCCATTATCTTCACATGTATCTCCACCACTTACAAATGCATTATGTTTTTTAATTTGCTCAAAGGTACTATCCATGATCCTATCCAAAATCTCACTTGTGGCGTCGGAATTAGAACATAAATTCATGAGAGCAAATGCTTTGCGCATTAATCTATTAAGGCGCAATGTTTTAGCTGAATTACCACTATTATCTTCTTCTAATTTAGAATGCCTTTCTCTTACACAACCTTGTTTTGCATCTTTTGTCCATCTCTCCAAAATATACTTTTTAGGAATTTTCTTCACATTATTCAAATTGAACATTCTTAAAGCATAACGACATAACAATCCCAATGACTCAAACCGTTTACAACTACATGAGATTGAACAATCAAATGAGTTGAAGTTCACATAATACTCTCAAGTACCATCCTCCATTCGCGTCTTATACATTTCCAATGTCCCATTAGAAATGCATTCAACAACCAATAACGATGTTGTTTGCAAAAACTCATCTTGAAACATTGCAAATATTTTGTGTGTATACACTTCATATGCATGTTTCAAAATTCCACTACCATGAGATGCAATACGAGGTTTTCCATTAGCACAATTAAAATCATCAATCACCTCTACCTTACGCATCTTCTTAACATTTTGTTCATAGTGACACACAAATTCAATAAGAATCAATGTCTTACTTGCCATATGCTGAAAAACATTATTTGTGCTCTCACTTCTTTGACTAGAATTTATGTTGCATGAAAATACATCACGGCTAAAGGCGGGAACCCATTTTTCCCGGATGCTATATAGTTTTAAGAGCCATGATTGACTGGGACAATTCCATGTATCAATCATTTTCTTCTACTTATTGTAACGACCTCGTCACGTATAATGATTAGCACTTAATTAATTAAGAAGATTTGGAATTTAATTGTCAAGTATTATAATTTAATCTAGTGTTAGGTTTTTATTCTTGGCAATCCCGGTTGACAAAACTCCTTTTAGTTGTACTTACTTTCGCACTTTTATTTCAGTAAGGCTATGAGTTTTTAGATGCGAATCTAACCCGAACTGTGCCTTGTAGAGAAGTTTGTGGTGTTTCATTCTTTCAAGATTGCCACTTCGCTGACTATGACAGGGATCGAGCTGCCCGGTCAGCTCGCGGGGGTCTAGGGGGCAGCGCCCCTTGGCGGGTCCAGGGCAGCGCCACGGCGGGGTTGAGGGGGCAGTGCCCCTGAAGCAAAATGCAAAAATGCATTCAAAGCTGCCTGTCCGCTCGAGCGAAGAATGCTGGGTTTCAGAAGTTTATTCGCTTGCAAAAATACTGGATGTAGGTTTTTCCCGCTCGAGCTGAACTTTCCACGCTCGAGCGTAGGTCCGCTCGAGCGGCTAATCTGACGCTCGAGCGGAGATTGCGGGACAGATTTCTATAAATATGTGCTTCAGTCCAAATCTAGGGTAACACCTCCAGATCTTCTTCTTGGGTTCTAGGGTTTATATCTGGGGCTATTTTGCTAGTTTTCTTTGATGTTTTGATTGAGTATTCAACTCATGGTTTAAGAAGTATACATCAAAGAATTGTTTGATTATTCTACACAAAAGAGAGAGTTGTTCTTCGGTGGATTCTGAAGAATTCGAGTCTGAAGCTTTGGTGGATTCTGGAGTAGCTCATCGTCAAGACAATTCCGAGGTGAAGACGGGGTTGGAAGAGGCACATAGGGGTTGGTTCAATTCGGGCGTGGATTCGCTAGGTAATTGAGAGTATACCTATGTAATTCCTTTATGTCTTTTTAGTGGATTGTTTTGTGGTTTTTGCCTGTGATTTTTTTTATCACAATTGGAGGTGTCCAATTGTGGTTTTTCCACGTAAAATCGTTGTGTCGATTTGCCTTGATTGTTTGATTGAGATTGTTATATACTGCTTAAAATTGATACATAATCACAAATCAACATCTAGGGGGTTTCTAGATTTTTCATCTAGGATTCTCGAAAATTATGGAGATTGATTCACATATGATTCTATTAAAGATTTATTTTGAAATAAGAAATTAAGGGTCCAAATGGCTTAAGGAAGTGAAGTTAAGAAGTTGAATCAATTTAATCTTAACTACGAATCCATTTGGGAGTTTAATTAAATATTTGATTCAGCTTAGTAAAATTGAGATTTGATTAATTGGGTCCGAATTGGAGTTAATTAAGTTAAGAGGATTGGGAATTAATATTATTATGAATTAAATTCATTTATGTGGTGCTTAATTTGAATATGTAATTTATTAACAAAATTGTGAGTCTGATCAGAAATTGAAGGCTTAAATGATTTAAGAAACCAAAATTGAGGATAGGAATAAGTTTAATTTGATATTTGAAGCTTTTTGGGAGTTTAATTAAAACCTGATTCAGATTGATAAATTTAAATATAATTAATTTGGCTCTAATGAAAGTCAAATTAGATTAATTAAATTATGTGAGATTGTGATTAGTTATGATTAATTTAATTATGTGTTAATCAAGATTTATTGAGAATAGGTGTTATTTAATTAAATTAATCTTAGCCATAAATTAAATTGTAGAATGATTTAAAGTTTTGAGAGTGTATGTGGGTGTGTGTACCAAGGAGTGTGTGTGTGTGAAGAGTAAGTGGTGTGTGTGCATGTGTGCCGTGTACTCATCTGCTGGAGTATACCAATGCTTGAGATTCATTTCAATCCTTTGGCATTCTAAGGAATAGAAAAATATAGAGAGAGAGGGAGAGGGCTTAGTTCAAGAAAAATATGAACTAAGGAGTTATAGCGATCTCGGGTTTCACCCCTTGTTGTACAGTGATCCGGACTTGGTTCCGTGGATGTTAGCAGTTGTTTATAGCTTGTTTACATCCTTTCATACTTCGTATTTGAGTTATAGGATGTGTTGGGCAGGTTTGTTACAGGTTGGATGTGTTTGGGAGTCTAGTGCTGCTGCCCAGATTTCTGGACCTTCGCTCGAGCGAGATTCTTGTTTTGGTCCTTCGCTCGAGCCAGGGTTTCTTCGCTCGAGCGAGAGTTGCGTTTTTGTATCTGGTGGATCGAGCCAGAGTGGCTTCGCTCGAGCGAGCGATTGCGTCTGGTTCTAGACCTGAGAGTTGCATTTCTTGGCTCGAGCGAGCTTTTCTCCGCTCGAGCAGTCTGGTTTGTTCTTCGCTCGAGCGAGCAGTCCATCGCTCGAGCGTGCGTTTGGTTGCAGACCTGAAGGTTTGAGTTGTTGGCTCGAGCGAACATTCTTGGCTCGAGTGTGCTTCTGGGTTATTGGCTCGAGCGAGACCTTCTTGGCTCGAGCGAGAGTTTTCTGTGTCTGGTCGCTCGAGCGACCAAGTCTTCGCTCGAGCGAGCCTGTTTTATATCAGCGGACAGCAGCGATTTTAAACATCACTTTTTCACTCCCTTTTCTTTTCAAACCCTAGATCTGAGACCCTCTCTCTCTAAACTTACTCTCTCTCTAAGATTTGATCCCTCTAGAGTGTGAATCTACCCTAGGGCCTTTATTAAAAAGATAGAGGGTGTTGAGAGCTTTGTTTTAATCTGAAAAAGTTGGGATTTGGAGCACGTTGGGTTTTGGTCTTCATCTCCATTTGAGCTCAAACTTCAAGGTAGGGATACCCTACTCCTCTTTATGAGCTTTGTCTTTGAATTTTGGCATTTTGATATGTTGGGGGTTGTTGGGTAATTTTGGGAAAGTTTGGGTCTTTTGTGTAAATTTACAAAAGTTGGAGTTTTATTTATAATAAACCTATATGCATGTTCGGCATTGAGAAATGAGTTAAATGATGGGTTATGGATGAATAATGGGACCTTAGGGTTGTTATGTAAATTATGGGATTAATGCCCTAATTACATTGATGAATTAATTTATGAAATTAATTTGAGAAATGAGAAATTGAGTTGGAAATGTTGGAATTGATAATGTCTGGGATTAAAGGGTGTAGTTGGATTAATTATCACTCACCTAATTGAAATGTTGATTATATATCCATTTGGTGCATTTATTTTCGGTATAGAAATAATTACTTTGGGCTATCGGTGGAGGATAGTCTTGATTGTTGTAGACAATGCATGATGATTAGGTAAACTAAAACTAATTGATTGAGCATGTTAATGAACATAGCGAGTGGAATAATACATTAATTTTATGTATTTGATGATTGTATATGACCTATGTGTATATACATTGTGTGTGTGGGAGGAGATAGGGGATGTACTCCACGGTTTAGGGGAAGATGGGGGATGGACCTCTAAACCGGATTTTGTGTGGCATTGATACAGCACTACAATGTGTATCAAGTGTTGACTATGGAAGTGTTTAAGTTGATTTGATATAGCACTAAAATGTATATCGTTATCAATTGTGAGATATAGAAGTGTTTCTATGTTATGTTGGGACAGCACCAAAATGTGTGTCTTCGGTAAAGTATGGAAGTGTCTTAAGGATGAGTCGCATTCTCATCGAAATATTTGGCTAAGTGTTGAGCCTTGTTTTCAAACTCAAAGTTGAAAAGGAAATGGGAAACGAAAAGTAACATGGGCTTAATGTCATGAAACAGGAATGTGATATAAGTGGATGTATCTGTGTTGACTAACTATCAACTGCTAATCTTTTAGTCATTGTTCATAGTTGGTTTAGTGTATTTTTACTAGGCTGTGGCTCACCCTATATGGGGCATCATTTTCAGGTACAGGTAGCATGCCACCTCCAAGGACATAGCTTGGGAGGCTAGAGGCAGGCAAACTTTTGTTGTGATTATCTTTTGATGTATTACATGTAATTTCAAGCCAAGGGCTTAATGTGTATTTGAGTTAGCATTCTCTTTTGTAACCAAGTGTTAACTTGGAAAGCTGTAAGCCCATAGGGCATTTGCTTTTGTTGTTAACATGTAATACTTTTTGTAAAGAAATTCTCTAATGAATATAACGATGTTTATTCCTTGTATCAATGTATGTCAATATTGATGGGTTTAATGTATTATTTTGAGGGCGTTACAAAAGATAAACTCAAGAAAAATTTGAAGAGAGGAAGAAGATCCTGTCACTCCCCAAGCTCCGTGACAACGCCGCACACTCATATAAGTGAGCATGCAAGGCTAAGAATCCAACACATAACCAACAATGTAAAATACTCCAATTAAATCCTTAATTATTATAATGCTAAAATCCATAAAAATTGATTATTCTTATCATATGAAATTATCCACCAAGTCCACTAATAAAATCCATTAACAAAACAATAATCCAAGTACTTAATTCATAGTCCTACTCTCGGCACTCCCATATGTAAAAAAAATCCCGCGCAGCTCTACTCTTCAGAATCTGAAAAAAAAAATAAGGGTAAGCTAGAGCCCAGTAAATAACCAACCATCACTGCTAGCTGGATCAAGTATACAAAAATAAATAAATAAATCGATAACCAAAAATATAATTTTCCTACAGTTCAATAAATGAATAATTATTTGTAAGATGGTTTCATAGCTAAAAATAAACAATGTACAATACATTTTAAATGAAAAGCCAATGTGATAATTCAAAGTAATTCGTTGTTCAAATCGATGGTTCGATATTCAGATAGTTCAATGATTCGATTCACAAAACCCAAGTCTTGGTGACTACGGTCACTTAGCCCGTGACAAGGCCCAGAACCACACATAGGCCGGTGGTAAAGCCCCAAAAGAAACTAGTTTCTGTGCCAATAAATAACCCCCATTGGCTAGGGTCCAAATCATAGTCAGACTAGAGTGATGTTCAAAATTCAAACAATACACAAATTTTAAATAAAATATTCGATATTTTCAGAATAAACGTTTAGTACAATTTTCAGAATAGTTTCACCAAATATTCAAATAATTTTCATAATAATATTCGATGTTGTTTTATACTTGACCTATATTTTATTTTAAGAGAACATCAAGGTTATAAATAAATATTTATGATTTTAAACGATTCGATAGGAATAAAAATAAACCAACATTGATAGAGGGTTACTTACCTCAAACAACTAAAATAATATTTCCCAAGCTAAACTCAAATTACCAAGATCCACCTCAATCTCACAAGCCTTGAAATAGCCTTGATTTTGCCACCATGGAGAAACCCAAAAAAAACAAAAATTCAGTGAAAGAAAGATTATGCTGGAAAGGGTTTGACTTTAAAGCCTTCAATTTTGAGAACTCAAATCAATCGAACCAATGATGAAGAAGCAGAGGAAGGAAAGGGAAAAGGGTTTATGTCTTCCTTTCTTTAACTCTTTTTTTTTTTTTTTCAAACCTTTGCTACCTTCACCTTCCTCGGCCGCAGCATCCACGAGCCTCTCTTCTTTTTTTCTTTTTCTTTTTTAAAGGGTTAAAAACCTAATTCTTAAGATTACTAAATTACCCATACAATTAATTGAAATAATAATGCCATCTCATAATTAAATCCTTGATATTACTAAGTGACCCATATAAATTAATGTAATTACCAATCTATCCAAAAAATAATAATATTCAAAACTTGGGTTTTACAGATCCAAGAGGAAATCAATCGTAAATTCTGAAATCAAAGTTTAAGGTAAGGAATTTATACTCAAATCATGTAGAATCTATATATAATACTTGAAATTAAGGAGACTTTGGGATCAATTTCTTGTAAATTGTAAGAAATTGGGTTTTGAGTAAGAATTTAAAACTAGGCTCATGGTTATGGAAATGAATATGGAAATTGATTATTTTTGGTTTGATGTTGATTATCCTACATGAATTTGGGTCTCATTTCTACATGCATGTAATTTTAGAGGAATTAAAGAATAAATATGGGTTTTGACTTTGATTATTGACCCATGCATATAATGTAATTTAAGAGTTTGATTCAAATTAAACATATTTTGGAACATCTATGATTTAAAGAAGTAAATTTGAAAAATTAATTAGTTTGAGTTTGATCTTCATCATTCTTCATAAGTTTGAGGCTCATCCTTACATGCATGTTAGAGTTTCAAAGTTTTAGATTTAATTCATGTGCAAAAAAAAAAAAAAAAAAAGACTTATGAGTTTAAATTTGGGTTAGATATGAAGAAAATTAATAAAAATCTAAATTGGAGTAATTCAAGAGTTAAATTATGATTTGCTTGGGAAAAATATAAAACCAGTAGTTTTGATCCTAATTTCATACATGCAATTATTTCTTTAAAAGAGTTTATAATTTCAATTTCATGATTTAAGAGGAATTAGTAAAATGAAGAAGAAATTGTATTGGATTCAAAATTATGGAAGGAAATTGGTTTGATTTTAATCTCTAATCCATGCATGTAATGTAATTTAAGAGTTTTATTTAATTTAAACTTATTATTGAATATATTAAATTAGTTAGTTTTATTGGAATTACATATATGCAATGTTGGCTAGGAGAATTGACAAGAAAATGAAGAATTAGAGCCAAGATCAAGTTTATGAAGTTAAATAAGAAATTAATTACTTTGGGTTTGATTTTGGAATATCATGCATGAATTGAGTCTAATTTCTACATGCATGGATAAATTCTACAAGTTTTAATATTCTAATTGTACATGCATCATGGATTTCTAATAATTGATCTCATGTTTTGATGAGATAAGAATTAAGCTTTGGAAATTTATGGGTTTATGAACAATGAGCTTAATTTATAAATTAAAGGAGTTTTGATGTAAATGATTCAAAATTGATCATATTTTCTTGATTATTAAAGAGTTTGCATGTTTTAGACAAGCCATGTGTGAACCCAAGTTTTGAAGTTATTTTGAAAGCTCAATTCAAGATTTAGAATTTGTAAGTTTAAAATTGGGCTTGGTATGAAGAATATGAATTGAATTGAATTGAATTTGATGAGTTTGATATGATTTGAGTTTATGAAATGGATTTATGTAAATTTGATATTCAAATCCTGTAAAATTGGCCCTTATACTCATGTTAAAGGTTATGTGGTGGAAATATGAGTCTTATGATGTTAATTACATTGGTTAGAACCAAGTTTTGAAGCTCAAGCATAATCTGGAAAAAATCAGAATTTGACCTGTCCGCTCGAGCGTGGAGAGTCCCGCTCAAGCGTACCCTATTTTACTTGACTCCTCGCTCGAGCGTCAAAAGTCTCACTCGAGCATAACTTGCAAGCAACCAGCACTTTGGCAGACCAAAGGGGTCCGCTCGAGCGGCCGAAGCTACGCTCGAGTGGAGGGCCCTGTTTCAGAAATTTTGGAAAGATGTTTTATGCTTCGTTTTCCATTTTCTTTCATTTCAAAGCACTCTTAGGCATGCATTAAAGATTGTAAATGAATTAAAGAACATGAAATGAGCCTAAGAATGTTAAACAAGTTAAAGAACGAAATGAATTGTAATATGATCCAAAGTGTTATGAATTATGTAAGGTCAAGCGCAGGGACGAATCAAGCCCCAGAACACTGTGAATAATAACTTTGTAGTGTTATGTTCAATGTTAAATATTTTCTGAACATTACGACATGAAATGATTAGTCTTCTGAAATGTTACGCTATGTTTTGAATGAATAAATGATTGTCCAAGATTCTAAAAGTTATTTGTAGCATCCTTAACATCATATGATATGCGTCCCTTTATGGGTCATCAGGTCTTTTTATGGGTCATCGGATTTGTTAACGCTAATGGATGTACCACACACGATTATATGCAAAATCTGAATATGGAAATGATCATGAATATGTATATGAATCTGTTTCTGATTTGGAATCTAAATATGCATAAGACACTATTTCTAATAAGAATCTGATTTCCAACTTTGTGATGGACATCGTTCATTAACTCTTACTCTGTTATTATTCATTGGGCACCAGCTCACTATTTATATATATATATATGTAGGTGATCAAGGCGTGACCAAGCTTAGAGACGCCTGGAATCAGTTTTTGACAACCAACCCATGTGCCTCCCGTGGAGGTTCCGGACATATCTAGTGGTTATGGCTAAATGCTTTAGGTTCAAGTTTTGTTTTCCTGTTCAGTTAGACAAGTCTTTGTGTATTTTGTAAATAAGGCTAAGTCCCTTTTTGTCTAGTTAGAATATGTATATATATGATGATGTGTATATGTACGTAAACAAAGTTAAAAATTTTATGTTTCATATAAGTCTGCACAGCTCAATGGATGTTGTATATTTGTTATTTGCTTCCTCTAGCCCCTAATATTATGTTAATTTGTCTTAGAGGCCTTCGGTAATCCCAGGATTACTGGCCGGTTACGATACTAAACCTATATGGGTGGGTTTGGGTCGTGACACTTATCCTCAAATTCACTTTCATTATCACAATTGTACAACAAATAGTTAAGCATGTCTTTATAACTAGAATTATGATAAAGACCAGAAATATTCACTACGGCATTTTTTGAAATGTGCCATTGACACAAACGATGTTGTGTTTAGGCAAGACCCTTGCAATGACATTTGCCATTGCATGATCTTGATCAGTGAAAATAGTTTTTGGTGCCTTATAATCCATAGACTCAAGAAAAGCATCAAACAAATGATGCAATTGTCTTATCACGCAAAAATGTACAACCAAATAGTACATTTTTCCAATGATGATTTACCCCTACAAATGGAGCACAAATCATGTTATATTTGTTTGTCCGGTAAGTGGTATAAAAAATTACAACATCTCCAAAACACTCATAGTCCAATTTGGAAATTCCATCTCTCCAAAAAAAATTACTCATTCGATTTTCGTCATCAACTTGCATTGTATACAAGAACATTGGATTCTCTGTTTGCTTATGCTTAAAATGATTTATTACACTCTGACCATCACCAACTTCAATTCTTTTTAACCGCTCAACTTGAATATAGTTATGACAATCATGCTTAGTGAATCCAATACTTTGATAACTACCCGCTTCATTTAACAAATATCCATATGTTTTGGGCACTCTTATACCAGTATACACCATGGATTTAATAACACCTTTACTAGTGTCATGCATTTTACGTGCAGATCTTATCAAGTGTCTTTGACTTGATTCAATTAAGCGATGATTATGCTCTATGATTGACTGACTGATTTCATAAATGCCATTTTCCACCTTAAAAATAACCCGAGCCTGACAACCACGTCTAGTGTCTAGCCTATCATACTTCTTCTTTTGGCTAGGGTCACTAAATTCTCTAAACCCTTCTCTTGAACAAACAAAGCTACGACGAATTAGTTGAGTCATCCCTCTTTTGTAAGTTTTTTCATCTCTTCGAATACTAAAGCCTTTGTGATATGCATATTCATTGTACATATTATAAGCTTCCTTTTCACTATTTGCAATCATTCCAATTTTTAACTCAACAATGCTATCATCCTGGGCACTTAAAAAATTATCTTGAGCATTTGTATCTACAAAACAAAAAAATAATAAAAAATTAAGATATGTATATCAAATTTATACATAAAATATTTAAAGCGAAAAATTGATATATATATATATCAAATTTATATATAGATTTATATGTATAAATATGTAATATTTTAATATGTATAAATATGTATAAAATATGTAATATCAAATAGGGGAAGTTGCCCATAAATCCTAAATGTTAATCTTGTGTTAGTCTCAGTTTTTTTCTTGCGATCCATTTAATCCTCTATATTGTAGAAAAGACACAAATGCCATTGGGTTAATCACGGGCTACTTTATGTAAGGTTTTGATTCGGTGTATGCTTAAAACTTGCCACGTTATGCACGTGGTTGGGTGACATACAACACAAAGTACACTAACGTTTTTTATATTTTTTGCTTTGTGAGTTGATGCATTGCACGTGACACATAGACCACTCTCCACCCTCATTACCAGACCCATCATGTTAGAGTGTCACATTTGGAAAAAGTACATTAAAGAGTTTTTAATTTTTTCAAAGTGTCACATCATACCCGTCACGTTGGAGTGTCACATATCACGTTTGAGAAAAGTACACTAAGGAGTTTTTAATTTTTTTTAGAGTCACATCATACCAACTATATTGTCACGTTTGAGAAAAGTACAATAAAGAGTTTTTATTTTTTTTGAAGTATCACATCATACCCACCACGTTGTCACATTAGAGAAAAATACATTAAAGAGTTTTTATTTTTTTTGGAGTAAAAGTTTTGGAGTGTCACATCATACCTTCCACGTTGTCACATTTAGGAAAAATACAGTAAAGAGTTTTTAATTTTTTTGGAGTGTCACATTAATACCTACTACATTGGAATATATATTTTTTAGAGTGTCACATTAATAGCTGCCACATTAGAGTATATATTTTTTAGAGTGTCACATCATACCCGTCACGTTTGAGAAAAGTATACTAAGAAGTTTTTATTTTGGATAAATTATAATTTAAGCCCCTGTAGTTTACCTCAAAAACACAAAACTCGCTTATAGTTTCATTTGTAACACTTAAACCCTTAGACTTTATACCATGTTGTAATTTTTTATGGATGTAACAAAAGTGCACAAAACGACGTCATTTTGTGCACCACCTAATAAAAAATTAAGAAAAAGAGAGAGAGAGAGAGAGAGAGAGAGAGAGAGAGAGAGCAACCAGAGAGATTTGGGTAAAAACAAAGAGCCTTGATTATCCCCTGCTTCTCCATGATTAGGGCTTCTTATAGAGAAACTTTGCACCATTTCTATGCTTCTTTTTAACTTGCAACCATCCAAAGCCCTAATCATTCCCTGCTTCTCCACTGCTCTCCATCACAGCATGATCATAGACCTAGATTTCTTCATCTAAAACAAAAAATCGCAAATTTACAACAACAAAAAAAAAATGTCTAATCTAAAAACTCATAACCAAAAAAGAAAAAAACTAATTTTTACAACTGTATCAACAGTTCCTTTTATTATAGACAACAGGTTACTAAAAAATTGATAGCAATTCAATTATAAATACATATTTGACAATTGAATCACGAGAAAAAACGAAATGGGTCAAAGGAAAAAGAGATTAATTCAAATTCCATGAGCTCTAACTCGGACATTGATATAAACAAAGATATATAGGAAATGGAATTCCAAAGGAATTTTCTAAAAAATGGGAATTTGTGAAGTGAAAATGTGAAAATATAGATGAGATTGTTGTTGTTATGATCAATTTTTTCTAGGGTTTTCGAGTAAAACGAATGCCTCAAAGAACCAAACATAGTCCCGCGAAGGCTGTAAAGAAAGAGAGAGCTTTGGCAGTTGTGGAGTTCTTGAATTGGATCAGAGTTGGGTAAAAGACGTGGCCGATTAATTGAAGCATGTTGTTGGTGAGTTGAGGGAGACCATTGTTGTAGATCTCTGCAACACCGTTTAGGCTTATATTGTTGTTGTTGGTAAACCATTGAATCCATTGTAGA
Source organism: Camellia granthamiana (assembly GCA_036172215.1). Lineage (NCBI taxonomy): Eukaryota > Viridiplantae > Streptophyta > Magnoliopsida > Ericales > Theaceae > Camellia > Camellia granthamiana. The sequence continues at coordinate 108,484,283 of CM069906.1, forward strand.
CGAAGCCATTGTTAAGCCCAAAAAGAACTGGGTTTGTTGAGAGGAAGAGGAAGAGAAAGATAAAGATTGATTTGGCATGAAAGAGAGGATAGAGCTCAAGCACATGAGGGAGAGGACAAATCTCTCTGGTTGCAATCTCTCTCTCTCTCTCACTCTTGTTTTTTCTTTTCTTTTTTATTTTTATTTTTTATTAGGCGATGCACAAAACGATGTCGTTTTGTGCACTGCTGTTACGTCCATCAAAAATTATAATATGGTATAAAGTTTAGGGGTTTAAGTATTACAAATAAAACTATAAGAGAGTTCCGTATTTTTGAGGTAAACTACAGGGGGTTAAATTATAATTTACCCTTTTATTATTTTGAAGTGTCACATCATACCCGTCACGTTGTCACACTAGGGAAAAGTACACTAAAAAGTTTTTATTTTTTTGGAGTGAAAGTTTTGGAGTGTCACATCATACTCGTCACGTTGTCACATTTAGAAAAAGTATACTAAAGAGTTTTTAATTTTTTTTAGGAGTGTCGCATCGTTGGAGTGTCATATTAATACCTGTCACATTAAAGTATCACATCATACCTGTCACATTAATAAAATGGTATAACTATCCACCAAAATACTACCAAAATAAAAAATAAGACCACACGAAAAGAAACTCTCTACTAATAGGACTTAACAGATCAATAGAAAAAAATTTAGGACTAATTAGAGTACTTGTTTGTGATAAGGGATTTATTGGTAAATATCCCTATCAAGTATTCAATTTTATATTAAAATATGTATATAAAATATTCAATTTATATCAAATATATATATATATATAATATTAAAATATGTATATATTTATTTATTTAAAGCGGTAAATTGATTATATATATTACATATATTCTCTCTATCTTCAATATTAAAAATAGAAAGTTGATATATGTATATATATATAATATAAAAGTACCTCTTTCTTCAACTTCTTCTTGTTTGAGACCATTGTGGGTTCCACACTTTGATTTGGTTCAGGTGCCATAAGACTTGTGATGATAATTTTAACCTAGAATTGAAAAAATAAAATAAAAAAATCAATAGATTTGCTTAGAAGAAAAAAAAGGCAAAAGTTAGGAGGTCTTAACTTTAATCCCAATAAAAAACTTACCAGGTTGAAATTGATTCACCAGTCTCACCTTTAGCAAGAAAGAGGAGATGCAACTCTAGAAGAAGATAACAATAGAGGACAAAAAATGAAGAGGAGATGCAACTCTGGAAGAAGATAACAATAGAGGACAAAAAATGAAGGCAAATTCTCTCTCTAAAGTGGGTCAGCAATTCGTATGAGAAAGTGGTGGAGTGGAGTAAGACCATCTCCAATGGTTTAGCAAATTTGATATCAAATTTAAATTTTGATGAAAATGGTACTATTCACAGCTCCAACCGTTCACCAAACGTGATACCAAATTGAGATTTCATCAAAAATTTCATCAGATTGAGGACGAAGTAATGAATTCACCAAAACACTGTTGCGGACCGTTGGAGAGAGGATCCGGTCGACCAACCGGTTGCCCGGCCGGTTGACCAACCGGTCAACCAGTAAAGGATTCAAACAGTTCAGCAAAAAAAGTTCAAACCGTTTAAAAAAAAAAAAAATTTGCCTAACCGGTCGACCGGGCCGGTTGACCACCCGGTCGTCCCGAAAAAAGTTCAGAAAGTTCAAAAAAAAAGTTCAAAAAATTCAAAAAAAAAAAAAAAAAAATTTTTTTTGGCAAACCGGTCAACCGGCCGGTTGACCAACCGGTCGCCCCACTAAATTTGATGCAAATTTGATGCAGCGTTGGAGTGGGTGATTTGAGATTTGGTGAAATGGCTCATTTTGGACTCAGATTTGATGAAAAATCAAATACACCGTTGGAGATGCTCCAAGGTGGGTCTTGAAAATATGAGAGAGAAGAAAGTTGGAAGACCCATGTGAGACAGTGTAAAGTCAGTTTCTGGAATGATAAGAGAGAAGGAAGAGGTAAGTGAGGAGAGAGAATTTTTAACAAAGGTAAACTTTCCGTTACTTTATAGTGGATTGATTGTTAATATAAAGAGAATTGCTATCAATATGTTATTAGTTAAAGGTACCACGTATACATGTCAGCTTGGTACTCTATGTGTATATAATAATTTCTCCTATTTATTAGTTAATTGGGAGACAAGAGTATATTATATTTATTGCTCCCAATTTCTTTATGTTTTCAAAGAAATTTTTGAATATTTTATTCAAGATTTGCTATATAAAAAATTAATTTATTGGTCCTTCTCCCCTATTCACAACCGGCCACCATTTACCACATGTGAGAATTTGATTTTTTTGAATAAAATTTAGTAGATATTATGTATAAATCAATAAAACATTAGTTGTACTCTTATTGAATAAAATATTAGGATTTTTGGGGCCAAAATGCAATAATAAGGAAAGAAGAGGGTACAAATATGAAATTTTGAAATAAATCATATATTTAAGTCATATATTTAATAAAATAATGATAGGAAAAGTAATTCGGGTCACGTGATGCCGATTCGCAACAAAAGTCGAGATACCAAGCTAAAACGGCGATTACCGGAAACTAGGGTTAAAATTGAAATTAATTAAGAGACTGAGGGACTTTAATGAAATAATTTAAAAGTAAGGGACTTTTAAGAAAATAAAATTTTCAGGGGCCTCACAGGCTCCCGTCAAAATTTGGACTGGGTCGGGCTGGCCTACAGGCCAAAAAATTAAGCCTAGCTCTAGTCCTAGCCCCATGGGGTATTCAGGCCTTGGCGGGGCTGGTAGGCCTGGGATCAGGCTTGGACGGGCCTGAACATTTATTTTTTATTTTTTATTTTTTATTTTTTATTTTTTTCACCAAAATTTTATTATTTTTCATTAAAAATGACACTGGGTCTCGGGCAGGTCGAGCTTCAGGCCAAACTTTTGAGTAGGTCAATGGGCCGAGCCCAAGGCCCAGGCCAGGTTTCAAAATGACTGACCAAGCCCAGGCCCAGGGTCTCGGGCTAGGCTTGGGCCTGGGCCTAACATAGCTGAGCCCACTCTGGACCTCGAGTGAATTTGGGTCACGGGCCATTTTTACACTCTTATTAGTGGCTAGAAATGTTGAGAAAAGGGTGATCGGTGACTAAAGAGGGTAAATAGAAAGAAGGAAAAGAAAGAATAGAGAGTAAAATTAGAAAATTAGGGCAAAATATGGTTGGAGGCAAAAATGTAAATATTTCCATTATTTTGCAATTTTGTAATTTTTTTTAGTTTCCATGTTAAGTGCAATTAATTTAGATTCCTCACTCTTTTTTGAATTTCTTCTACTTCTTTGCATTTTTTTTATTTTTATTTTTTGAAATTTTCCCTTGTTTTTTTTTTTAAACCTTTTTTTAATAAGAAAATATTATGCAAACAAATTATACGATTTTTTTTTATTTTTATAAATTGATATAATGTGTAGTAATAAAATTTTAATATCCGAAATGAACTCTAAAATTAAATAATAAGAATAAATTAAATAATTTCTATCCCATCAATTTATAAACTATATTTGAAAAAAAAAAAAAAAAAAGATTTGTATGACATTACTTTCGAAAAAATGCATAGTGTTAAATTTGAAAAGAAAATTACGTCATTATAACAAATGACAGTGCAAAGCAAGATCACAAATTTCAATAGAGGGCTAAGATTGCTTAGCTAGAATTGTGAAGGATAATGTTTGAGAGCTCGAAAAATGCCCCCCCTAATCCCCCTAATGCCCAAAACGACGTCGTTTTGGGCATTATTATTATTATTATTTTTTTTTTTCTTCTTCTTCTTCGCGCAACTCTGAGACAGAAGGAGAGGGAGAGGAAGAGAAAGAGAAAGAGGGAGAGGGAGAGAAGAGCTCGTCGCAGGGAAGAGCTTCTCGCCGTCGCAGGGAAGAGCTCGTCGCCCGCCGTCGCAGCCACTGCCTCTGCCTCTGCCTCCTTCTCCGCCCCCCACCTCCGCCTCCACACCCCGATTTATTTGGCCCCCTCCAGTCCTTCAGCTTCCTCCTCCTCCTCCTCCTTCTCTTCTTCTTCTTCCCCCTCCTCCTCCTCCTTCCTTCTCCTTCTTCTGTTTTCTGCAAATTCGGGAGATTCGGGGCGTAGCTCTTTCGAGCTACCAACCATGACCCAATTGTGAATTAGTTCCAATTTTAAGAACCCTGTGTTGGGCGTCCAAACTCCTAACTGTTTGGCAAAAATAAATATAAATATAGTACACTTATTGCTTAAGTAACACTTTTAAATATTTTTTGAAATTTTTTTTTTTTTTTGGGACAAAAATGAAAATAATATGTAAAACAATGAATTTTTCATTAGTTTTGTTTTAAAAAATCCAAAAACAATTATGGGCTAGTAATGCAAAGCAAATAAGTTATTGGCTGGAATTTTATTAGTTACATGTGAACTTGTCATTACAAAATTGTGTTTGTTATTATGAAAGAGCTAGATTCTATTATTTTAATAGCTTTCAATAGCCTATCTAATAATCTCATTGAAAGTCTTTATTGAGTTTGAATTTAGATAAATTACTTGAATTTTCATAATTTTAATTTGAATCTTATATTTTCAATTTTGTGACAATGTGACTCCTCTACCACAAGTTGTTAACATTTTAAACGAAGAAAAAAAGAACTATGTAGAAAATTAGGGAGATTAAAGTGAAATTAAAAACAAATTTTATAGTTTTGCATGCATTCTTTTTATGTTCAAAATTCTAACGACAAGTGATAGAACATTGCAATAAAATTAAAAATATTGGTTCAACTTATTTAAATTGAAACTGCGGAGATATTAGAATTTGCTTATCAAGCATGAATAGCAGCCCAATACTATGCTTGGCTCTGCTCTTGAGTAGAGTCATAACAAAAAGCAGTAAGCATTCATTAATGTGTTAAACTAGTCCTCAAAAAAAATTGATCTGTTAAACTTGTATGATGAACAAACATTTATCCAAGTGAGTGAACAAAATCGAATTGTATAAAAGTCAGGACAATTGGCATGAGAATGTATGATTAAGAAAGAGAGCAAAAAGAAAGATATAAGAGGAGCAACTAGAGCATCCGAATTATACATGTTGGACAAGGAGGCACAACGAATGACATACAATTAAACCATAAAAGTTTTGCATCTCTCATGGCAATAGCTTCAATGAAACCTTCCAGAGATCTGGCTTCCACAGCCAATCGAATAACTCACAATTTAGCCAACCATATCCCTCGAGTAGCAGATGGAAAATGAACATCAATTTGCACTGGTCAAAGTCCAATAACACTCATCTACTAGCCTCTTGTGTTTCACCTTCACCAGGGGCCAAAGGAGGAGCAGCAGCTGCCAACCCAAGTTCCTCCTCAACTTTTCGCCAAGAAAAGCTATTAGGGAACTTCTTCCTAACTGTCCGACACAACCCTTTCGCCTCCTTCTTCTTCGATTTCTTCACCAACCCTTCAACCAAAAGCTTCAATGTATTAAAATCCGGAATCTTATGAAACTTCACACTCTCCTTGAACAGCTTGTAACCTTTCTCAAATTCCTCATTCCTACACAAATAATATACCAAAGTCCTATAAGTCGCGGCATTTGGATTGGACCCATATTCCTCCAATCTATTGTAAACCTTCATCGCCTCGTCGACCTTCCCAATCTTACAATAACAATTTACCAAATAATTGTAACTAATTGAGTCTGGTTTCAACCCCGCATTGATTATTTTCTCAATCATTGCCTTCACAATTTCAGGGTCACCATTGTGAGTATGCATAATCCGAACATTATAGGCTGCAACATCGGGCGAACAACCTTTCATCACCATCTCATTCCAAATCGTCTCAGCCTCATCACTCTTCCCATTTTTGTACAAACAATCAAATATGGTCGTGAAAATAACAGTGGAAAGTTCAACCCCTTTCTCTTCCATTCTTTTCAATGTATCAATCGCCAATTCAGGCGAATTAGACTCGCAATAAGACTTAACCAAAATTCCATACGAAAATTTATCAGGTAAAAACCCGTGTCTCTGTGGAATTTCGTCGAACAGTTGGGGGACTAGGTCGAATCGCTTGGATTGATTACAAGCAGAGATAAGAGCGTTGAATGAGATCGTCGATCTGGGGGTTCCGAAATCGTCCATTTGATTGAAGGTTTTGACGGCATGATCGAACATTCCGGCGACGCCATAGGATCGAATGAGGCTAGAGAGGTAGGGTTCTTGGCTGATTTTGGGGTCGTTTTTGTGGGATTCGAGGAGGGTTTCGATGTCGGTGAAACGGCCAGACTTTGCGAGGCGCTTGACGGTGAGGTCTTGGGCGTAGCGAGAGGAGGCTGGAGAGGAGGTCGTGTAGTGATCGGAGAGGGAGGAGTAGATTTTTAGGGCTTTGTCTGGATCGAATTGTGATCTGAGTTTTGCTTTGGCTTTGGAAATGGAGATTGAAGAGGAGGCGGCGGCGGCGGCGGTGCATAGGTTGCGGACATGGCGGAACGTTATAGATGAAGACATTTCTAGGGTTTGAAGGGTTTTGGGGGAGGAAATGGAAGAGCCGAGTGAGTTCGCAAACTTGGGTTTAACAATAGAGGTTTTGTTCAGCGTTGTTCAGAAATATTAAAATAAAATAAAATAAATAAAGGGTGAATTATACTTTTGACCAATGCAGTTTCACTCAAATCTTATTTTAATTTTTATAACTTCAATTAATTAATTAATTTTTTCTTAATCCAACCACAATGGACTTATATTTAATTTTTTAAAATAAATTTGATATAATTTTTATTTTTACATATTTTTATTTTTAAATGAATAAAAAAAAAGTTAAAATCACTTTTAATTTTATGTAATTAAGGGCAAGTTTGGGATCTTTCAAAAAAGATAAAAAGACAAAAAGTTACTTAAAAAGTTAAAAAGTTAACACTATTCATCAAAAGTCAACAATTACGGCTGCACAACTCCCCATTCGAATTTTTCCCTACGAATCAATTTTTACAATTTTTTATTATACATTTTTCCATGAAAAGTCAAAAAGTTAACCCAAACATCCATATTTTCAACCTCAATTTTTTAGTCCAAAAAGACAAAAAGTGTACTTATTTAGGACACCCCAAACAACCCCTAATTTTTTTTCAATTTAATTATTATTATTAATGTTAAAATGAGTATGCATTTTATTATATTATAATTTAAGATCATATGAAATCACTATATATATTTATTTCAATTATATAGCACGATAAGGTTAAGATTACTATAATGGATTTTTTTTTTATTAATAAATTTTATTTAGAAGTGTTCTAATTCAATAAGTCAACCAAGAAAAATTATAGCGTAGTTAGTCCCATATATTTATATTTTTGCCTTCGTTTGGGAAGTTTGTAGCCCGAGACTTTTTGGTTATTTTAGTCACAAAAAAAATAAAATAGGTTTTTTAATCTAATAAGACAAAACATCACATCTAATTAGTAATCATTACATTTTTTCTCTTACAAAAATCAAAAAAGACAAAAAAACTCATCCCAAACGAGGTTTTTTAACCCCAAGCTAAAAAAGTCAAAAAGTCAAAAAATCAATCCACTTCCCAAACGAACCCAATTCAATAAAGTCATTTTTTCTTGATTTATATTGTTTGTTAGACTATTATATATTTATATCTATTGTTGATATTTATTACATAAAAAGATGATATACATGTTTCTTTTTTGTTGTTCTCTCTGTTTTGACAGTTACTATTATTTACGTTTTTCCTTTTAATCAGTTTCATCCACATTTGTGGTATTGTTCGTTGTGCTAAGGTTTTGAAACTCTCTGTTTTATATGGTTTTGAAGCTCTAGTTTACACATAGTAGGGAGAGAATATTATGTTCCTCCATTGTTGCGGTGAAATTTGTATTTCTTTATTGTCACTTTGGGTTCGAAACTCTATGTTCATTCATTGTTGATCTGTGTTCAAACTCTATTTCTCCATTATTGTAAATCAAAATTTTATTTATATCCAATCAATTTTGTTAGAAACATATTCTTCAAAAGTGGGTTTGGTTTGATTTGGATTGGTGGAATGGTGAAATTGCATGTATTGTTAATGATGGTGATAATGATGAAGATGAGAATGTGGGTGATAATTTTTTAATTTTAAAGTAATTGAGTTTTTTTTTTTTTGAATTTTTAGTTCTATTGCTGCCATTATTTTTATTTTTTTTGTCAATCAATTTGAATGTTTACATATCACATTATTTGGAAGTCTAAAAAATAAGTTTTGGAATATAAATATAGACATAGTTATATATTTTGCAATATGTGAATATTCACATATCATTGATTATTTGTTATTGTACTTGTTGTTTAAACAGTCATTTTTTGTTGCCATTAAACAATTGGAATAGTCTTTTTTTTTCCTTTCAATCTTGTTTCATGTTACAGTGCAAATGTTCACATTGATATAAATTTAGTTTTTCTAAGGTTAGTTGTGTATTAAGTATAAATTGTGAATATTTACATTGTATTTTGGTATGAGTTTTTAAAAAAAAACAAATTCGAAATTTAGTTGTATGTTTGATGTTTTTGTTACAATACTTGTTGGTTAAACAATAATTTTTGGAAAATATATTTTATTTTTTTGAAAGTTAATTGTATGTTTGTTGTTTTTGTCACTAAGCATGTTAGTTGAACAATCATTTTTGTTACTATTGAACAATCACAATAGTCGATTTTTACTTTTTTAAATTTTATTTTATGTTTTTACGTTAGAGTATAAATGTTCATATTGGTATGAGTTCATTTTTTTAAGACTAGTTGTATGTTAATTATAAACTGTGAATATTTATATTGTATTTTGATATAAGTTTTATTTTTTTAAAGGTTAGTTGTATGTTTATTATTTATTGTGAATATTCATATTGTATTTTAGTATGTGCTTTGTTTTTTCAAAAGTTAGTTGTATGTTTGTTATTTACTGTGAATATTCATATTGTATTTTAATTTTTATTCAGATTTTTTGTTGCATTATTTTTAAAATTTTCACATTATAAAAAGGTTCAAAATTTATAATTGAGATTTTCTCCATAAAATGAGGGAGAGTTTTTCTCCTTAGAATGAGGGAGAGATTCTGCATGGAATGAGGAAAAAAATTTCTCTTTAGAATGAAAGATTATTGTTAGTTATTATTGTGTATTAGTTTCAAAATGGAAACATGAACAATAAATTAAAAATGATAATTTAGTCATATTACATTAAACATAACTTAATAGAATAATAAAAAAGAATATGGATTAGATGGAATGAAACACTTAGAAAAGAGGATTTATCAAAAAAAAATGACCATATTATAATATATATTTAAGTAATACTTTTATAGAACAATATGGTCAAAATTATCAAAATAAATAATTAAAATCATTTTTTAATTTTAAATGACTTTTTTTTTCCTCTAATTTATTCACTATTTTTAATATTAAAATTAATATTTATTTTATTACAGTATATACATATATTTAAAATACACTTTCATAATTCAATTGAACGATATATTTTTTTAGAGAGCTTTTTCCATAAATCCATATTTAATTACTTATGTTCCATCCAATCCATATTCTTTTTTACTATTCCATTAGGTCCTATTTGAGATAAGAAGACCAAAATACCCTTTTCATCTACTTATGTTCTATTTAGTTCATATTATTTTCTTATGTTTCAATAAGTCCTATTGGTGACATAATTACCAAAATACCCCTAATGTGAATATTCACACCGTCAATGTGAATGTTCATATCGTCAAGGGCCCGACCCATGTACAATGTGAATATTCACATTGACATGTTAACATTCACATTGATAAGAGTGTAAAATTAGCCCGCGGCCAGTGGGCTGCCCGGGGCGAGCCCGGTCCGGCCTGTGACAAAGTGAATATTCACATTGACATATTAACATTCACATTGATAGGACTGTAAAATTGGCCCGCGGCCTGTGGGCTGCCCAAAGCCCGCCCGTTGCCGGGGCGGGCCCCGCCCGTTGATAATGTGAATATTCACATTGACATGTTAACATTCACATTGATAAGAGTGTAAAATTGACTCGCGTCCCATGGGCGGCTCGAAGCCCGTGGGCGGCCCAAGGCAAGCCCGGCCCGGCCCGTGACAATGTGAATATTCGCATTGACATATTAACATTCACATTGATAGGAGTGTAAAATTGGCCCGCGACCCATGGGCGGCTCGAAGGCTGCCGCTGCCCGGGGCGGGCCCGGCCCGGCCCGTGACAATGTGAATATTCACATTGACATATTAACATTCACATTGATAGGAGTGTAAAATTGGCCCGCGGCCCGAAGACGACAGCCTTAGGTCGGGCCGGTGGGCCTAGGCCTAGGCTCGAGCATAGGCCAGGTTTGGGCGGGCCTGGCCATTTTTTTTAATTCTTTTTAATTTTTTCTACCAAAATATTATTATTTTTCACAAAAAAAGACATTGTGCCTCAGGTGGGCTGGGCCTCGGACCGAGCCTTGAATGGGCCTTAAGCGGGCCGATGGGCCGGGCCGGGCTTCAAAGTGATAGCCTAGGCCCTAGCCTAGGGTCTCGGACATGCTCGGGCCTGGACCCAAACGAGCCTGCCCCGGGCCGTAGGCAGGCTTCGAGCAGCCCACGGGCAGCGGGCCAATTCTACATTCCTATTAATGTGCATGTTAACATGTCAATGTGAATATTCACATTGTCAACGGGCCGGGCTGGGCCTACCCCGGGCCGCGGGCTAGCTTCGGGCAGCAGGCAAATTTTACACTCCTATCAATGTTAATGTTAACATGTCAATGTGAATATTCACATTGTTACGGGTCGGGCCAAGCCCGCCTCAGGCTGCGGTCGGGCTTCGGGGCGCCCACGGGCTGCGGGCCAATTTACACTCTTATCAATGTGAATATTCACATTGTCAATGTGAATATTCACATTGTCAACAGGCCGGGCCGGGCCGGGCCCGCCCCGGGCTGCGGGCAGGCTTTTGGCCGCCCATGGGCCGTGGGCCAATTTTATACTCTTATCAATGTGAATGTTAATATGTCCATGTGAATATTCACATTGTCAACAGGCCGGGCCGGGCCCGCCCCAAGCCGCCTACGGGCTGTGGGCGAGTTTCGGGCAGCCACGGGGCATGGGCCAATTTTATACTCTTATCAATGTGAATGTTAACATGTTAATGTGAATATTCACATTGTCAGCAGGCCGGGCCGGGCTCGCCCCGGGCTGCCTAAGGGCCGTGGGTGGGTTTTGGGCAATCACGGGGCGCGGGCCAAGTTTATATTCTTATCAATGTGAATATTAACATGTCAATATGAATATTCACATTGTCAACGGGTCGGGCCCGCCCCGGGCCACCCACGAGCCGTGGGTTGGTTTCGGGCAGCCACGGGGCGCGGGCTAATTTTACACTCCTATCAATGTGAATGTTAACACGTCAATGTGAATATTCACATTGTCAACGGGCCGGGCCGCCCACGGGACGCTGGCCAATTTTATACTCTTATCAATGTGAATGTTAACATATCAATGTGAATATTCACATTGTCAACGGGCTGGGCCGGGCCCGCCCCGCCCCGGGCCGCGGACCAATTTTATACTCTTACCAATGTGAATGTTAACATGTCAACGTGAATATTTACATTGTCAACGGCCCGGACTTGGCTCGCCCCGGGCTGCCCATGGGCCGCAGGTGGGTTTCGCGCCGCCACGGGACGCGGGCCAATTTTACACTTCTATTAATGTGAATGTTAACATGTCAATGTGAATATTCACATTGTCAACAGGCCGGGCCTGCCCCGGCTCGCAGATGGGTTTCGGGCCGCTCACGGGCCAATTTTACATTCCTACCAATGTGAATTTTAAAATATGAATGTTCACATCATAAAATTGCTAACCGTTCAATTTTTTTTTATAAGGGTATCAAAATTAAATATAAGGGTATAAGTGTCCAAGAAAATAGTGTAAATCAAGAAAAATGACTTTATGGAATAAAACTATATATACATGGGACTAAATGGGTTAAAAAATTCCTTCATGAACTTCTTGAGTTAAAACACTTCTAAATGGGATTTATCAATAATTTTTCCATTTTTTTAAATAGTTTTATTTACACATAGATATATACATAAATAATTCAACTAAATTATTATATATTTATTAATGTTATATTTTATGTTATGATAAAATTCATGTGTTTGGTTTGAGTTTTTTTGATTAAGTTTTTTAAAAACTCAGTTTTTTGGTTTTCGTTTTTTTTGTTTCTAGTGAATATTTTTAAAATTTTAAACATTTTTTTTACCTTTTTAGATGCACTTTACTTAGATGTGTCTAAAAAGTAAAAAGTTTGTGAAAAAATATTTTAAAATTTTAATAAATATATAAAAATACAAAAAATGTACTGAATTCTCGTATTTTTTTTGTATTTTTGGTATTTAGTGAATTTTTAAAAGGTTTTTTTCATAAATTTTTTACTTTTTAGGTATATTTATGTTAGGTATGTCTAAAAAGTAAAAAAATTGCTTAAAATATTTTTAAAAATTCAATAAAAATAAAAAAAAACACGAAAAATAAGAAAGTAGAATTTTCTGAAAAGTGTTTTTGGAAAAACACAACCAAGCATTATTCTTTTATAATACATAGATTGTAAAATATTTCTAAAAATAATTGATATATAGACATATATAAATAATTTGACTTAATTTTATAAAAAAAATGTTTAAAAAAAACTACGAGTCAGCTGCTAGTTATATATGATTATATATATAATTATATAAAATTTAAATTAAATATAAATCTTTCCTAATAAACAATTCCATGTTAAATAGAAAATTAAATATAAATTAATAATAAAATATGAATAATTTAGACAAAAAAAATAAGAAATATATTTAATTTTAATATAAAATTTGAATACTCGAATACAAGTGGAAAAAAAATAGAAGAAAATTAATTTCGTACAGTATTTTTTTGTACATATAATTCTATTAACTTTTATTTATGGTAGTTTAGATTAATTAGAAGTATTTTAAATATTGTATTTTAGAAATAATTAGTATAAGTGTATGTCAAATGGAACTTTAAAAAAAATGAAGAAAATTGAGATGCGCTACATAGGGGAGAGAGAAAATTTAACCGTAAGGATTAATTTTATATAGAGTGATGCTAGGGATTCCAAACAAATTACCAAATAAATTATCAAACAAATCACATGGGTGTGGGACCCACACAAATCACATGTGTGTGGGTCCCACACCCATGTGAGAGGTTTAGTAATCTATTTGGTAATTTGTTTGGGATCTATAGCATTTTCCTTTTATATATATATATATATGATAAGACTACACTCACCATATATTTATACCAAGTTTTATTTATGTGTGACATATCTATACTATATATTAAGTAAAAGGAGATTTTTAACCCCAAATCTTGTGGGAGTTTCAATCTCCCAATCTAAATTTCCTGATTTTTTGATTTTAAAAAAAAAAAACGTTAGTATTTATTAACTTCTCCCAACCCCCAAGTCTTACTTTCATAATAATACTTTAATGCATTAAGAACAAGCATAAAAAAAATTCTTTGAAATCCAACACATATGAATTTCTTGAAAAGTCTCAACAAATATGATTATTATCCCTCATAAGAACACTTTAATGCATTAAGAACAAGTATAAAAAAAAGGAAAATGATCCGTAACTCAAATACCTTGGGCTCGAATGGGCTCGAATTGGCTCGAAACCCAAAACGACGTCGTTTTGGGTTTTCTTTTTTTTCTTTTCCTTTTCTTGCTTTTCAATACAGACACAGACAGAGGCGAGAGAGAGAGGAGAGAGAAAAAAGAGAAGAGAAGAGGAAGAAAAGATGAATGGCAGATCTGGATCCGTTTCTCTACATCATCATCACCCATTAGATTTTTTTTCTTTTTCTTACTTTCAGACTCTATTTCTCTACTATCTTTCTTTTCTTTTCTTTTCTTTTTTTTTTTTTCTGGTGGATCTGGATCTAAAAATGAAAGGAAAAAAAAAATTTGTTGGCTAATGTTGATGAAAATGTTGTTGATGGTGATGTGTTGATGAAGATGTTGATTTTTTTTTTTTTTTTTTTTTTTTTCTGGATCTGAAGATGAATGGCTGTTTTTGTTTTGTTTTGTTTTGTTTTGTTTTTTTTTTTCTGGATCTAAAGATGAATGGTGATGATGTTGATGAAGCTGCTACCTCTTCTGTTGTTGTTGATGATGAAGATGAATGGCATTTGATCCCTCTTCTATTGTTGTTGATGATGAAGATGAATGACTGTTGATGAAGTTGCTCCCTCGCCTCTTTTTTTTTTCTTCTTCTTCTTCTCCTTCTTATTCATCTTCATCTTCAAAAAAAAAAAAAAAAACAAGAAAGAAAGAGAAAAATAAATAAATAAATAAATCCAAAATGACGTTGTTCTAGATTCAGGCCAATTTCGAGCTACGTAGCAGTTCCGTAAAAAAAAAATTATTGAAAAGTCCAACACATATGATTATTATCAAAATAATAAACTTTAATATAATATAATAATAATAAAAAAAAGACATTTAATTCCTTGAAAAAGTCTGACACATATGATTATTATCAAAATATTAAATTTTAATATAATATAAAAAAGGAAAAAAAAAAAGACATTTAAAAATCGCAATTCACATATATACATAATTGTAAACACAATCCGTGCATAGCACTTGTGATATGCTAGTACAATAGTTATTGTAATGGCAATATCAATTTAAGTCTCATTCATATTCAACCATTAATAGTTATTAGCATTAAATAAAAAAATGGTACAAAAATATGATAATTATAGAATGAATCATTTTTTTAAAATATTTTTTTTTTTGGGTTGTTGATAAATATATTTTTTTGAAAAATGTTAATGGTGTCAATTTATGAAAACCTTTTAAAAAAAATTTGGAGCACTAACCAAATTTTTTTTTTATAAATAATATATATATTTTTTAATTTAAGGACTTTACCACATCTTACTATTATCGGACTTCTGTCTGACAATCACCGAAAACTCGTTGGAATGTTCAACATCACTAAAAATTCATCAGATTATCGTCAGAGTATTCTGAGCGTCACTAGAATGTCTAAAATATCACTGGATGTCAAAAATATTGCCGAAAACTCATCCGAATTTCTAAACATCACCAAAAAAAAAATCATAATAAAAGAAGAAAGAAAAATATTAAAACAAAAACATAGCAAAATTTAACCACATACTCTCTAACACTACCAAAAAAAACAAAAACAAAAACAAACAAACTTTTTATCAGACAAAGTACATAATTTTCAATTCAAAAAATTTTAAAAATTTAAAATTTTAATTTATTACTCATCAAACTATATAAATTTGCAATTTTAAAACTCTAAAAATTATCAATTAGCTGTTTTAAAATTACAAAAATTATCAATTTGTTCATTTGCAATTCATCAAAACACAATTTCATGTCGCAACAATGATGATCTCAAATCAACAATTTTATGGATTTGTAACTTTTTAATTTATCAATATATAAATTTTTTTGTTATTTTAATTTTTTTTTAAAAATGCTAAAGTCATAGAGAAAATAAAAACATATCTTCAAAAATGTAAAATTTTACAATTTTCACCACCTATAACTAAAGCTCAAAAAATATTTCTTCAAAACTTCAAAATTTTCTCCATTAAAATAGAAAAAAAGAAATGTGTAACAAAGAAAAAGAAAAACTGAAAATGAAGGACAGAGACAAACATAAATAGGATTGTACTTAACAACCATTTTTTATTTAAATATGATCGGGTCTGATGTAGATCTACTCTAAATTTAAACATTCCGATGAGTTATCTTCTGATCTTGGACAGATCTCAGTAGATCTATGTCAAGAACATCACCAAAAACTCATCTATTTTGCTGTGAGTAAGAATAAAGCAAGGAATCGGTGGTCGGTGTTGCCGGTGAACTTCAATAAATGGTGGTCGCCAATAGCTGGTGAAAGTACATCAAAAAGAGAAAGAGAGAGAGAAAGAGAAAGAGAAGAATGGAGGACTTTGGGGTTTACATGGGACTAAATAGAGTACACATTTTCCAAAAAGGACATGCGGGTAATTTTTCCAAAATTTTATATAATACTTCATAATTCTAAATTAAAAAATATATATTCAAAGTTCAATTGGTTCAATTGAACCCACTACTTTATGCATAGCTCTGCCCATGCTCGTAATCCCCCTGAGAGAATTTGTTCTCCGGATAGAATACTGCCACAACTTGATTCCCATCAAATTTTCTCCCGTTCAACCCTTGTCGAGCTTTTGTGGCACTATCAACATCTACATATTCCAAGAACACCTAAAAGACCCAAGACAAGTTTCATTAGCAACCAGACTTCAAAATAAATACACGCAACGAAAATGCTTTTACCTTGCTTGGTGAAACATTTAACATGGGAGTCGAGCACACTAACCTTGCCAAGCCCTGGAGTTGGTTCGCCATTGGGATTCGGGCGTGGGATGACAACATTCACCAAGGTACCTGAAAATGGCAATAAAAATTGAAATCCAACTTATCAGAATAGACAAGAAAACAGTTTCAGGTGAATGAATATAAATAGAAGGTTTATGGAGTCTTCTGTCTTTATGTTAGGGCCTGATTCTGTATAGCAGAATGTGGGACTACAATAGGCTGTAAAACAGAAAGATAGAACACAAAGCAAATCAATTTGTGTGCAAGAAGATTGCAGGGTAAAAGAGAGAGAGTAAATAATTTAATAAAAGAGCCACGAGTTACTCCCAGCATTTACCAAATTTTCCGCACTCAGTTTTCATATCTTCCAGTATGTCTTCGTAGTCTTCATCATCTTTGAGCTCATCCACACTGACCACTTGGGTTAAGCATAAAACCTTGGTGGCCAATGCAGCAGGAGGAGGTTGTAACATGAGCCTCTGAAAAAGAAAAATATAACTCAGAAATGAACATATAAACCTTTATCAAGTCAACAGATAAATAGCACAAAAACAACTTATAAAAAACTTGGTATTAGACTCAATTTGGATCGTGGGGTGAGAAAAGAAAAAAAATTATTATTTTCTAACTACTATATTTGGATGAGTAAGAAAGCAAAGTATGTGATATAGGGCACTCTCGGAGTTTTGAAAAATACACAACCAATCAAACCTTGCTTCTCACCACTTTGGGGGAGAAATAACCTATAAAATAAGAGAGTTATCTTTCTCCCCATTTCTCATCATTGCTCACCTTACTTATAAACCAAACATGACAAAGAGTTCTCTATCTTCATTTCATATCATTTCTCACCAAACCACTTGATCCAAACTAGAACAAAATGAAGTTCACCTGCAATGCTATTTGTTGTTGTGCATGCAACAACACATTCTCTTGCTCAGGTTTAGGTTGGGTAGTACCCTGGTTAGCACGCCTAACAGTAAGAGTTTTATCACCCATTTTAATTCCATTTAGAGCAGCACAAGCAATATCTGTAACTGATAGATCCTGGTAAACACAGAATGCATAGCCTTTTGAGTTTCCAGTTTCTCTGTCCTTCACAAGATCAAAACCCCGAAGGGGCCCAAAAGACTCAAGCAACTCCCTGATCTGTGCTTCTGTAAAATAATAGGGGAGCCCACCCACAAAAATGCGGTCAGGACCCTCAAGCCCACCGGCAGATCCTGGTGTTAGCCCAACAGCACCGAGGTTCAGATTTGGATTGGGTTGGCTCGGCCCTAGTGTAGCAGCCAGTGAGGGGTTGTAATCACTAGGTCTCCTCACTTTAACTGGTGCTCCCTGAACATTAAAATATTTAAGACAGAGAGGTTAATACAAGTAGCAAATGAAGAACATGCAAACACATGATATGCAAAGTTCTAAAAAAATTGCAGAAGACACGTGAAATTTGTATAAACAATATAAATTCATAGGTAAATTTCTAAAAATTATGGTCCCTTTCGGCTTAATTGAGTCGGGAAAACATTGAAGTACCTCAAAAATAATGCCATCCAAGGCCATGGCATTACTGGCTTCCTCAACTGATCTCATCTCCACAAAAGCGAACTTCTTCTCATGGTTTATATAAACATTGACAACAGCATCTCCTGAACATCACAAAAGACTGTAAGTATGCACATCTACACAGTTGAAAAGCATGAACTCTAGTCATACATGAAATATGCAATAAAATATTGATGTACCTGGACCGGCAGTGTTTCCTCCTATTGCAGACATAACATGGCTGAAAAAGGTTGCCACAGACTGCATAAAACATCGTAAACATTAACCAAGCTCAACAAGTTTTAAGCAATAAAGTGAACAAACAAACTCCACAATCAGATTCTACGAGTTTATTATTCATCAAAGAAAGAAACCCACTAATTTCTGGTTAACTGTTTTTTCATCCAAAAATGCAGGAAATTGAGAGAACTAACAGAGGTCCTTAAATATATAGATTGTTAAAAACAGGAAAACATAGCAGAATCACCCAAAATTCGTAAACATCAGTAACATCACAATATCAGAAGCTGTAAACCAACATAAGAAATGGGAGAGAAATAGTGCAGTGGAGCAAAACGAAAGGAGACAAACCTGTTCATTTGCAGAGGGGGAAGCCCACCAACATACACACGCCGAGCATGTCTAGTAGCCTGCCATCATAATACTATTAGTAAAATACAAGTAGCCAAACAAACATAGAATAAAAATTTGATAAAGAAACATAGGCATTAACGAAAACAAAACAGCTTGATCCTGCCAACCTGCTGTGTCATTGCCTGGACTGGCATAACAGGAAGAGCTGCAAACTGCTACAAGGAGGGGCAATAAAAAAGGGACAAAAAATAAAGAGAGTTAATAAAAGCATTCTACAAGGGAGAATAATAACAAGAAGAGATCAATGGTAGCATGAATTACTTGGCCAGACGCTAATGGAAACATGTTGGGAAACATTCCAGGAATAGCTGGGGTGGTCCCAGGGATCTGACCTGAAAAGGCTAACAGAATCACATCCCATAAATAACTGTAAGTTGCTTACTTTCTTACTCTTCTATTGTAAGTAGTAGTAGCTGACACACATCACTTCACATACAATTTACAAATAACTCAATAATTTTATCAAAACCTAGGCTCTTGCAGTAAAATATATCAAAAGAGATGGAAGGAATAATACATCATATTCAAGTACTGGAGAAAATATTCGTCAAACTACCAAAACAGGCAATAGTTGCCGGATGAAGACGAACAAGACCCATCAAACTGGTGCATTGATTCCTCCTTGTACATTAAAGCTATAGATGTCGGCTCACGCCCATTGTCAGCACAGTGGGGCTAATAGCCCAACATTGCCTTCTTACAACAAAACATAAGACATAGAAACAACAAACAAACACCAAACACAAGAAACAACCAAAAAAAACCCTCTCAGTTTCAGTATAATTTCACCAAGTAAATAATTAAAAGAAAAGCAATACACGTCTACAGTCGATGGTTCTAAATCACGTTCAAATAAAATAAAAAACAAGTATTCCTTACCAAAATGACAGCATGCAAATTGATACGAACTTTCCACACTATATCAAAATCAAAAGGAGAAAACAGCAGTTATGCAAATATAACAATCGAATCATATGCGATGAGATGAGTACCTGCGGCAGTCGCAGCACCAGCTAAAATTGCAGAAGCAGGAGGTGCCATGTCGAAACCACTGATCCTTTTGCTGCAAGTATAAACCATTAATATAAAGCTCCACACGAAAACAATATACATGTATCATGTTTAAATTTAATTTTTATGACCAGAAATTCCAACTAATATGACAATAAACTGAACAAGGTCAATTCTAAAATTAACACACTTTTTGTCCAGATCCTGCAAGGAGTGAGAGAAAGGAGACAAATAATATAACAGGCCTCTTGTATTAGACTTTACATAGCATATCTTTTTGGTTCATCATTCTTTCAAGCTCTGTCGCAATGATATCGCATAATGCAGAAAGCAATGTTGCAGCACTGCACAACTAATTTGGTATCTATACAGTCCACTACTTCAAACATATCTGCAAGAGAGGACTACATAAACACATAAATCATTAAGCCAAATACACCACAGGAACACAACAATTTTCACAACGCAAGTGTATTGGCAATAGCTGTGAACAAAAATTCTGCAATGAAATTTTTAACTTCAGAAAATTTACTGAAAGTTGTTAACTTGTTATAGCTTATTTTCTAAATATTGCACTTCTCACATTCCAAATTAGCCCCATCATACATTCAGACAGTCACTGTTACTTAATTTTGAGAAATTATGCTGTTTAAACTTCATATTGAAAAACACTTCAACGCAATTCAACATGTATCAAAATGTACAAATTCAGATCTTCAATTTAAAAACCACAAGAGACACCCATAACAAATTGATTTAACAATTGCTACAACTAACCTTTTTGAGCGTGAACGGGATCTCGATCTATGCTCTGATATACCACTAGAGCGAGATCGTCCATGCCTGTCCTCTCTGTCCCCATCATAATCTTTACGCCTACAAAATAAATTAGGACAATATCTCATAAGCAGCACAAAAGAACAAAATGTCTACAACTAAGTTCGTGAAGATGGCATGAAGTATTGGCTACGTAATTCGTAATCGGAACAAGTCTACTCTTAGCATTTCAACTATGAGAAACACTCAAGTCACATTGTTAAAAAAAAAAATCCTTATCTGCAGAATATATATATATATATATAAACTTAAACAGATTAACATAATCCTTGATTGCAACCATAGATAATAGTGGGCCTAAAATATACGCTTGGAAACAAAATGGGTGTTAAAGAATATAAACCTGCATAAACGGCAATCAACTTCCTTCCATTACCTCTCATAGTCTCGACTCCTGTGATGGTCATCATCATCTCTATCTCTGCCCCTTTCCCGTCTCTCACTCCGTTCCCTGTGGCGGTCTCGATCACGGTCTCGATGGTGACGATCATGATCTTTGTCTCGACTCTTCTCCCGATCCCTTTCCCTATCTCTATCTCTCTCCCTGCCCTTGTCCCTATCCCTGTCCCTTTCCTTATCACGCCCTTTCTCCCTGCTCTTTGAAGACCCTCTTTCATAGTCTCGAGAGTGCTGTAAATGGTAACCCCAAAAATATATATATATATATATTTTCAGTAAAAGAAATCCAATTTCACAATCAGATAACATTATCATTACTACTATACATATATGTTTTAGATTATTACTGCAAGTTAAGACCAATAAATTATGAAATTCAAATTTCTAGTAAGTTTCATGAAACAATTTCTTTTCTTTTTATCTGTGTAGTTTAACCAAACAACGTCCGAGATAAATCATTCTATTTTCTTCTAGAAAAGACAATTCTCTTCTTCTGTTTTCGCTACTAGGTTCCCAGACAGAGAGTTAGAATTGGAATTGGAAATTCCAGCTCCAAATCCAAGGCTACGATTCCATGCAGTCCAATGCAAATTAAGCATCACGAAAATCAATCACAACCACGGCTCGACACAAATGGTTCAGACATCTTCATCAAGTCTAGCAAAAAAAAGCCCCGAATTCATCGAAAACCCTAAAACGACAATCAATGATTCTCCTGTTGCTTCTTTATGAGGCGATCTGGTCTATGCACAAAACAAAAAAAACAGATATACAATAATACCTGAGACTTGGAATCGCTGTAATCATCGACTCGAGGCTGAGGAGAAGAACCGTAATTGCCGAGATCTTCTCCGTTTCCCTCATACCTTTCTTCGTAGTCCTCCATCGTTCGCTTTCTCCTTTAGCTTTGCTCTCTACTCTCTCTCTCTCTGTCGCACTGTGTTCTCGGCGTACTTGATACACAGGTTTGATGCGACAATCGGCTCAGGAATTAGGTCTCCCACATGTCATCTTCCACTTTTATCTAGACATCAGGTTAAAAAATAAAAAAAAAAAGCGGGGTATAATAGTAAAATTGACTTTTACTTGATTTGGGCTGCTATTTAGCCTACTTTTTTTTTTCTTCTTCTTTTTTTTTTTTTTTTTTTTTAATTTAATCCTTTTTTACGTTGAGTTTGATTAGAGAATTTAAAAATAAATTTTAAAAAAAAATAAGTGAAATATAAATAAAATATATTTTTCATTTAATTTTACACACATTTTTTTCTTTCTCTTTTCAAATTCCTTCCAAAATCTTGCAACCAAACACAAGCTTAGAAAAATTCTATTTACACATCACTTTTACTCTCAATTCACATCAATATCTTATATTTTTTTATTATTACTATGCCCCTCATTGAAATTACCTTTTAGAACAAAACCCTAAATCCCCTCAGCACACCATCATTACCAACATTCCTTCTCGTCAGCTTCCTCGCTGCATCATCGTCCTCTCTCTTCTTCAGTTATGTTACTGCAGCTAGGGCTGTGCATAATACTGTCAAAACTGCCAAAATCGCACCGAACCGAGCAAAATTTCAACTCTGGCGAGCTGGTTGGGCAGGTAGGAGGCCCAGCACTTGCAAGTCGGCATGGGTGGCGGGTGAAATTTCCCAAACCGCATGTCAACCCGACCCCACCCGCCTATGTTTTAAAAAAAAAATTCACCTATTATACACTCACACACACACACACAATAATTCCTCCATTAAACCTAATACCCACACATTTCAATTTCATCTCATTCATCACATACACTCATCGTCGCTGTTGTGCATTTTGCATCGATTCACACACACACTACGCAGATTCATCGCTGTTGTTGTGCCGATCGGTTTATCGCTAGTCGCCTATCCTCACCATCGCCGCTGGTCTCTCCTTCCCTTGTCGATCGGCTCACTACTGGTTTCTCGTCGTTGTCGTCAGTACTCTCATTGCTCTCTCTCGCTCTTTCTCTCGATGCTCTCTCTGTCTCTTTTCTTTCACTCTCTCTATGTTCTATATACATATATATATATATAGAAAACAGAAAACCTAGAAAACGGAAGCAGGAAGTAGCACTAAAATAAATAGAAAACAGTTTAAAATAAACATTAATAATAAAACTTACAATTGCTTACTGGAATGAAGCAAGCAGTTCTTCAAAATACATAATTTGTAAACTAAAAACAATTTTCGAAAATATAAAATTACAGAGAAAGCTATTTTCTTGAGGAAGGAATGCTCTCAATTTTTCTAACTCTGCCTTATTCTTGACTGAAGAGGCCCTTTTATAATCAAAAGAGACCACTGTTAGCCTTGTGAGTGAATAGTCTTGACTTGAAAGGAGCATCAGAAGCACATGGGAGTTGTCTGCTGCTTTCGGTGAGTGACTAAAGCTTTTACTGTGCTGAATTTGTCGGTGGGATGAATCATGATGAATGATGAATAGTAATGTTGACTTTTTGATGAATAGTGCACAGTAAAGTTGACTTTTTTACTATTCATTGCTTGGAGGCATGTGACTGAGGGAATCAATATAGATATATATATCAGCAGCTTTTCTCAAAAGACGAGTATTGATTGAAGCTGATAATTATAGCTATATAGAATCCAATGACTGAATTAAGCATATGGGTCCTGAGCATCTTGGAACTTGGGTCCATATGGATTTTGAGTAGTTGAACCTTCAGAAGAGTTTGAACTGTCTTAACCATCTTCTGAACTACTGTTATCCGAGTCTGACTTGGCTTGGGCCATGAGTAGACGAGCTATTTGGAGGAGCTCATCTTTGGATGACTTGGACTTGGGCTGGTCAGAACTGGGCTTTGCTGACTTGGATTTAATCTTTGATTTGGATGACTTGGGCATGGAAGAACTGGATGATGGGCTTTCAAGACTGACTGGAGAAAGTTGGCTTCCTTGAGTGACTGGAGCAGTTTTGAACTGCTGAGCTTTAACCATGGCAGGTGTAGGAGCATGAATGTTAATCAGGAACTCAGTTTGAACAATTTCAATAATTCGTTGAATCTTGAAGTTATCCCACCATTTAACCTTATGTAGCCGCTGAATCACTTTACCAGAAATACCATATTGTCATTTAAATATCCAAGGGATTTTATATTTGGATATAAAAATAAGCAATTGAGGGAATTCTCTTTGCTATGGAGTACATGAGAAAACAGTGGAGAAATAATTGACTTGATCCAAAATTACTGATGGGAAGATGTCTGGAATGGCACCATAATGGGTCCACCATCTCAGAAACCAAGTAGGTAATTCTGACTTAAACTTTTGATCAAATTGAAGAAACCAAGAGTGACTAAATGTTTCATTTTGATATAGGAGGACTTTGAACCAGGCATCAATATAATCATAATAATTATACTAAAGGGAGTGATTAGGTAAATCTCGAAGTTGATAAGGAGAACCCCATTCAACTAAGGAAACAATATTGTGAATATAAAGTGAATGGTAAACCACTTTACTAGTGTAAGTACGATCATAAATGGGTTTAATCACAATTGACTGATAGTTGAACAGGATGTCTTTATAGAAGGTGATTGTTTTCTCTGGATGGAGAGGAACAAAATGCCATCCATAAGGGAAATAAATTTTAACCAAATCATTAACAGATTGACTCTTTGGGTGACTAGGTTCTTTGAAAAAGAGATTAGTAGTTGTTGAGTCAACATAATCAGATCGAGCAGTTTTAATAGGATTAGGAGGGTATGGAGTAACTGCTTAGCTGGATGAAACAAAATGATCAGTGGCCAAAGCAGATGTGAAACTGGGTCGAGGAATATTACCAAGAACTTGGTAACGGTTAATCATTTCAATAGGATGGTATTGGGTGACTAACTCCAAAGGAGGAATAAAAGGTTGACTAGTTGGGACCAAGGCTTTAGAATGGGGCCTTGGGTGAGACATCTGTTTAAAAAGAAACAAAGGTTAGCAATAAAGATTAGCAACCACTAAGGAGATCTAAATAAGTTTGATGAAAATCCAAACAGTTGTAATAATCAGCAAGTAAATGGCGACGAGCTTGAATTTGGTGGTACTGAATGTATTGAGCACGTTTAGTAGTTTTTCTGGCTAATTTTATCCAGGTAATGCGATAAGCAGTTTGGTAAATCAGATCACGGTAATGGGTAATTTGGGTTTTATGGTAAGCAATAAATGGAGTGGCCATCCCTATCCCCCCTGTAAAAATTCCCGGGTAAGGAAATCAGGAATGAAATTTTGACAACCAGGTATATATTCAATAGTAAAATCGAAAATACTTAAAATAGATTGCCAACGGGCAAAAATTTGCTTACTAGCAAGATTTTGAACATCTTTTTCTAAAACATATTTAACAGATTTGCAATCAACACGAAATAAAATTTTTTGATTTAAAATATCATCTTGAAATTTACTAATACATAAAACAGTAGATAAAATTTCTTTTTTAATAGTACTATAATTCTTTTGTGCTTTATTCCAGACACCAGAATGATAACGAACAATTTGTTCAGATGACTGAGGAGTAATTTGCTGGAGAAGGATGCCGCCATAACTGATATCAGAGGCATCGGTTTGAATAATTTTGAATGAATTTTCAGTTGGAATACCAAGACAAGGAAGAGACTTGACATATTGTTTAACCTGTTTAACAATAGCAGTATGAGTAGAAGACCAAGAAGGATGATTGTCTTTTAACCGATCAAACAGGGGTTGACAAGTTTTCCTAAGGTCTTTGTAAAATTCAGAGCCAAGTTATGTTGTTATCTCTTACTTACTGCTTTGCTACTTCTATTGAGTCAACTTTATTTTCTGTCTGTTAATCTGTTTCCAGTCATCTTAATCTGTCAAATTTATATCTTTGTTTTCCACTTTGTTATTAGCCACCCAATCTTCGTCCCTGTCCTTGGTCAGTCCTTTGGTTAGTCCTTTGGTTAGGCAGTATAGGATTTTAGGGGTCCTCCGAAATGGGTATGTGTGAAAGCCTAGTATGTGAAAACATGATAAATTTAGACAATGTATTAAGATTCCTGTAAAACAGTTTAATTAAAGAAAAATGAGTCGATTATTTAGAAGTAACTCTTCAGTCAGTTCTAAGTCAACAACTTTGCCCTCAATACCTAATCAAGGATTAGTAATTAATGAAGAAGAATTAGAAATACTAAACTGGATTTAAGTTGGAATATATCAAAATTATCAATTAAAGAGATTTATAAAACTACGTTTTTACAATCTGCTTTTAATGTTAATCTGCATGTTAAAACATTAGAACAAGTTTATGCTTTAGAAAAGCCTAGAGAAACCTGTCACTTATTTGATGCTAACACTATTAAACGTCATTTAAAAACTGGTCACAATTTTATTCATTTATGATTAATTCAAGTTGGAATCAAACCATTAACTCCACAAGGTAAAAATACTTCTGTTTTATTATGTTTAAGAGATGCTCGTTATCTTGATTATAATGATAGTTTAATGGGTATGGTGGAAACTGGTCTTCACAAAGGACCTATTCATTTTAATTATTTTCCTGATTTCACACTCAGTCTTAGAGATCCACACATATTAGATGCATTAACTTTAAATATTCAATTAAATGGTTCATTTACTAATATGAAAGAAAAAACTCATAATATTGCTTTAATTTACCGTGTCCATTATAAATGTATTAAAACCAATTTAAATGTTCAAGCTTTACATAAAAGTCCTAAGGATAAAACATTACTGATTCAAACTAGTAACAATGATACTAATATAAATATCCCTCAAATGATAGAATGGAAAGATATTACTCTGCCTGATCAATGGATTACGGTCAATGAAAATTACAAACATAATCAACAACAATCCACTAGTCAAGATATCCAAGATATTCAACAATTTACTGACGGTTCAGTCCGTATTAAATTTAATCGTAGTCAATCTTCTAGACATAGTACTTCTAGTATATCTACTGATGTTGAAACTGAAGATGAAATATTTAATACTCCTTTATTTCGAAAAAATAGTCAAATTAATCTTGGTCAACCCTCCCATAGTAAATTAAAAGGCATTGATAACTCTACTACTTCTCAAATTAGTAAACCTATTTACTCTACTCATACACATTTTCCTGAAGAAGATACTGAATCAAATAATTCCCCTACTCAAACTGATTTTGAAGTAATACCTCCAATCAATCCTCAATTAATGACAATTAGTAAATCTTTTGCTCCTGATCTTGATAAATTACATGTTGAATTTAAATCTAAAGAAAATAGGACTAAAAGACATGCTTATCGTGCTAAATATAATTCTACTCAACAATCTAAGCTTACTAGAAAATGGTATGATTTTATGATTGAATATAGTATGGAAATTCCTTTCTTTGAATATTTAGACAACTATTATAAAAAGGTTAATACAATCACAAAACATAAATGGAAAACTTCTCCTAATACAACTGTTAGCTCTAGTCATCCTCCTTTATCTAATATTATTATTGAACATCAAGGATCTGAAGTCCCAGCCTCTCCTTTTAAGTTGCCTAGCACTGACCCTGAAATTAAAAAAGTTATTGAACAAAATAATTATCTAATCAATGTTTAAAAACAATTGGTAAACAATTAGATAAACTAGAGACAAATTTAGATGATTATTCTGCTAACACTACATCCACTAAACAATCTTTAGATCAACCTTTGATTAACTTACCCACTAATCGTTCTAAAAGAAATAGTTTAGTCACTCAAGATACTTCTACTGTTAAAGCTATAGAACAACTATTCACTAAATTAACTACTTCGGAACAAGCTTCACCATCTAAGGAAAAAGGTCTTACTGTCCTAAACCAACCTTTAGACAAGGCTTCTACTCAATCAGAAACTGATACAACTGATAATGAAATTAATCAATTAGCTCAACAATTTCAATCTTCTAATCTTAATAAACTCCACTATCCTAAACCTCAACCGACTACTCTTACTAAAAATTGGTATTCTCGACCTACTCCACCCGACCTCCAATATGAAGAAACTAATCTTTCTAATCAATTTTCTGTATCTGCTAAAAAATTATACGAATGGAATATTGATGGTCTTAGTGAAGATCAAATACTTCAAAAATTAAATCACTTATCTATGGTTACAAATAGTTATCTTACTAACTACCCTGATTACTCTCAACCTGAAATTACTTCTTTCATTACCTCTGGTTTTACCGATATGCTCAAATCTTGGTGGGAAAAATACCTTACTGAAGATCAAAGAGAATCAATCTTACATGCTAATCAAAAAGATGAAAATGATTTACCAATCTTTGATAAAACTATTGGCTATTACAAACCTGATGGTGTTAACACATTAATCTATACCATAGTTAGACATTTCATAGGTACTCCTACTAGTATATATTCTCGCATACATGATCAACTTAGTAACCTTACTTGTCCAAAATTAAGTGATTTTAGATGGTATAAATATGTGTTTACCTCTAGAGTTATGTTAAGAGAAGATTGTACTAAATCTTTTTGGAAAGAAAAATTTATTAACGGATTACCTAGTTTGTTTGCTCACAAAATTAGAGATGTTCTTAGTCAACCTACTGGTATCATTGAATATGACACTTTAACTTATGGTGATATCATTAGCACTATTCAAAAACAAGGATTAAGAATGTGTATTAATCTTAAACTCAGTCACAAAGCTACTAAAGATAAACATAAGGCTAAATATGAATTAGGTAATTTTTGTGAACAATATGGTTTACCTCCTGTTGCACATTCCCGTAGGAAAACACATAAAAAACATAGTAAATCCCATTACAAATATTCAAACAAGTATAAAAAGAATTATTCACCTTCTAAATCAAATGATAAATTCTATACTAAACCTAAAAAGAAATATTACAAGAAATCACATCCAAAAGCTAAATCTAATAAAGATATTACTTGTTACAACTGTGGTAAAAAAAGGTCATTATTCTAATAAATGTAAAGAAAAACAAAAATTAAAAGATAAAGTTAATCAACTTCAAATTAATGATGAATCAAAAAACCAATTATTTGAAATCTTTCAATTAAATCAATCTGTTAGTAATTCCTCTTCTGATAATTCTAATACTTCATCTAATTACAATTCACCTAGTGAAGATTCGGATAATAATATAGAATTAGGATGTAATGATGTTTGTTGTAAACCTATTAAACAAATTACTGTTCTTACTAAACAAAATCAAGAAGAAACTGCTCTTATTAAATTAATTAGTAGACTTGAAGATTCTGAATTAAAAAAGAAATATACTGATAAATTAAAATCTTTGTTGATCAATACTAATCATAAACCTAAGTTTGATAAGCCTATTATTAGTCTATCTAAAACCTTAGAAAGATTTAAAAATAAACACAAAGAAATTACCTTACAAGATTTACAATAAGAAATTAATCAGATTAAACAAACCATTAAAGATTTACAAAATAAAGATCAACATTTAGAAGATGAAATTATTACATCAAAACTTAATAAAAATTTAAATAATTTCCAAACCAATAATGTTTCTCCTAATAAATCTGAACATGAATCTGATGAACCTACTAACCTTGATAATCGATCACATCAATCTCAATCTCATAATCATGAAGATAATAGATTAAATCTCCTTAATAAAATCCATATTCAAAAATGGTATTCTAAAATTAAAATAGTTATTAATAATTTTGAATTAGATGTTATCACTTTAATTGATACTGGTGCCGATCTTAATTGTATTCAAGAATGATTACTCCCTACTAAATATTATGAAAAATATCGTGAAAAATTAACTACTGCTAATGGTAGTAAAATGCATATTAAATATAAAATACCTAAAGTTCATATATGTCAAAATAATGTTTGCTTTAAAACTTCATTTGTTTTGGTTAAAAATATGACTGATAAAGTTATTTTAGGAACACCATTTATATTTTTACTATACCCATTTACCACATCTAGTGAAGGAATAACTACTCATGTTTTAGGTCAACCTGTTACTTTTAAATTCTTATCTCCTCCTGAAATATTAGAATTAAATCAATTAAAAGATTGTTCTATTTCTCAAACGATTAATCGATTAACTTGTCATTTAAGATATCTTAAAGAAGAAATTAATTACAAAAGAATTGATCAACAATTAACTAATCCAGTTATTATTTATCAAATTAATGAATTTAAATTAAAATTAAAAACTACTATTTGTTCTACTTTACCTACTGCATTTTGGCATAGGAAAAAACATGTAGTCACATTACCATATATTAAGAATTTTCATGAAAGTCAAATTCCTACTAAATCTAGACTTATTCAAATGAATCATGAATTACTTGAAATGTGTAAAAAAGAAATCAATGAACTATTAAAAAATTGAATAATTAGTCCAAGTAAATCACCTTGGTCATGTTCTGCTTTTTATGTGAATAAAAATGCTGAATTAGAACGAGGTGTCCCTCGCTTAGTCATCAATTATAAACCATTAAATAAAGTTTTAGAATGGATTCGATATCATATTCTTAATAAAAAAAGATTTGATTAAAAGACTTAGTCAAGCTGTTATTTTTAGTAAATTTGATTTAAAAAGTGATTTTTGGCAAATACAAATTCATCCTAAAGATAGATATAAAACTGCTTTTACTACACCTTTTGGTCACTATGAATGGAATGTCATGCCATTTGGGTTAAAAAATGCTCCTAGTGAATTTCAACATATAATGAATGATATTTTCAATCCATTTAGTCATTTTTCTATAGTTTATACAGATGATATTCTTATTTTTTCAAAATCAATTAGTGAACACTGGAAACATCTTACTGCATTCTTTTATACCATTAAGAGTCATGGTCTAGTCATTTCTGCTCTTAAGATTAAATTGTTCCAAACCAAAGTCAGATTTTTAGGTTATGATATTCACCAGAATACTATTTTACCTATTAGTCGTTCCATTGAATTTGCGTCTAAATTCCCTGATAAAATCTTAGATAAAACTCATATATATATATATCATATATCTCTTAAAATGTTATACAAACCTAAAAGAAAGATAGCACTCAAAATATTCCTTTGAAACCAAAAATAAATACATGTACAAGAAAAGGGGGATTAATGGTGGGGTGCGTGTTTATAGTTCTCTAACTCTCATTTTTGAAATAGAAGACGGGACTCCTCTTATCGAATATAAACATATTAAGTTAGATTTTTTTTTTATTATTTTTTTTAATGAAGTTGAACTTAGTATATCGTCCTATTCATATCTTGATTCATTCAATTTATAGTGTTGAAAACACAATAAATAGGGAACATGAAATTTGTTAGTTTTTTTTTTATTTTTAATTTTTAAATTTGAATTGTTAACAAGAAACATATATTCAAATCTGTTTAGAATTGACTAGCCCTAAAATTACCAAATAATTTTCCCAATTTTTGGTACTCAAGTTTAGGTGCCATTTTTGTACTCAAGCTAGCTATCACTAATTAATGGCTTATTTGGTTGATGTGCTCTACATCTCTCAAATTGCTTTTGCTGATTAACTCCACTTTCTCATGCCATAAAGGCTCTTATCAAGACTCAACTTGCCAATTGAAATAAAGACATATGATTGCAATGTCGGCAACAAGTTAGTTTATAAGAAATTTTCTTTCTTTATCATTTTTTCTAACATAGTGGATAATATATATATATATATTAATCATTTGAATCAAACAAATCAAGAAAAATATTGGGTTGGAACTAATTTGAACATTTGTCAAAAACATAATCAATCAGTGTGCTAAATTCTTGAACCTGGGCAGATTTCCACGAAATCTTTCATAAATTCATCCAAACCATAAATTGATCCAACAAAAGTAATTTTTATCTGTCTGTGCTCTCCCTCTTTTGTTTGTAATTTTTATTTATATATACTTATCATTATCATTCATAATTTTTATTTATTTACTTATCATTCATATAAATTTTTTATCTTTGTAATAGTGAATGGATGAGGAAAATACAAATGCTGGTGGAAACCCTCCTACACCAACTACAGAATCAACCACTGTTGCTACTTCTACCACTACCACAATACCTACCAAAAATTCTGGTAAAACTCGTCCATGCACTAGTATTAATTTAGATAAAAAGAAATCTGAGGTTTGGGAACACTTCACTTTACTTGATGATTGTGAACTTGATAAACCTAGGGCTGCTTATAATTATTGTGGTAAGGATTATAGTGCTCGTGGAAAACAAGATGGGACTAGTAATATGTGGAACCACCTTAAGTATCAATGTATGAAGTCTCTTATTAGGCAAGTGGACAAAAAACAAAAAAGGCTCTCTTTTGTTAAAAAAGAAGGAGAGGAAAAGGAACATGATGGTCGAAGGATTGGATCTCTCAAAGTAGTAGGGTATGATGAAAAACTTTGTAAGGAAGCACTAGCAAGGATGATTATAATTAATGAATTACCTTTTAGGCATGTGGAGAAAGAAAGGTTTAGAAATTTTTGTTTAGTTATGGAACCTAAGTTTCCTGTCCCTTCTCGCACTACTGTTGCTCGTGATTGTTTGAACTTATTTCTTGATGAAAAGCAAAAATTGAAGAAAGTTCTAAGGAAACAACGAGTATGCCTAACCACTGACACTTGGACATCAATTCAAAATCTAAATTATATGTGTGTTACCAGCCATTGGATTGATAATGATTAGAATTTGCACAAAAGAATTCTTAGTTTTTGTATAGTTCCTAATCATAAGGGTGAGACAATTGGCAAACAATTAGACAAATGCTTGCAAGATTGGGGGATTGATAAAATTTTCACTATTACAATTGATAATGCAAGCTCTAATGATGGTGCTATTGCATTTTTGAAGAGAAGAACGAAAGATTAGCCTTCCATTATCTTGGCAAATGAGTTTTTGCATATGAGATGTTGTGCACACATAGTGAATTTAATTGTTTGTGATGGTTTAAAAGAACAAAATCACCCAATTGCCAAGATTCGAAAAACTGTGAAATATGTAAAGTCAACTCCAGTTAGGCTAAAAACTTTTAAAAATTGTGTGGAGCATAAAAAGATTATTTGTAAAAGTTTGCTATGCCTTGATGTTCCAACAAGGTGGAATTCCACCTATTTGATGTTGGAGGTAGCTGAGAAATTGCAAAAAGCTTTTGAGTATTTAGAAGAGGATGACCCACGATTCAAGTTATTTTTCATGGAGAATGATGATGAGAATGAGAATACAAATGAGAATGATGGTGGAAGAGGCAAAGGGAAAGGAAAAAGATTAATTTCATATCCTAATGAAGAAGATTGGGAGGTAGCTAAAGTCTTTGTAAAATTTTTAAGACTTTTTTATTATGTAACTTTGCAACATTCAAGGTCTTTGCATGTGACATCTAATGTGTTTTTTCATCAACTTGTATCGGTGCAATCTAAATTAGTTCAATTAAGTAAAAATGGAGATGCAGTGTTGAGTAACATGGCTGATAAGATGAAATTGAAATACGACAAATATTAAGAGAATCTCGATAATATCAATTTCTTGCTATATATTACCGTTATGTTAGACCCTCGCTACAAGTTGACATATCTTAAGTTTTCATTCAATAAAGTGTATGAAAATGACAAGGTAGAAATTTTAGTGGCGAGGGTGAAGGCAACATTGGAGCGCTTGTTTGATCATTATGTTGAGAAGAACAATGTTGGTAATGTTGCACCTTCATATGCAAGTCAAGCTCCTCAAGTGATGGAAGTTGATGAAAAGGAAGAGAAAGATCCCATGACACTTTTTGCCTTTCAATATATTAACCATTTGGAGTGGGAAAAAAGCGTGGAGAACAAATCAGAGTTGGAAAAATATTTGGTTGATGATTGTGTAGACCCAAGAGTTTCAAACTTTGATATTTTAAATTGGTGGAAGGTTAATAGCAATAAGTATAAGGTTCTCTCTCTAATAGCAAAGGATGTGTTGGCTGTCTCAGTTTCTACAGTGGCCTCTGAGTCAGCTTTTAGTACCAGTGGACGTGTGCTTGATCCATTTAGGAGTTCTTTGACGCCAAAGATGGTGGAGGCTCTAATGTGTACACAAAATTGGTTACAATCTTCATCAATTCCAATCAATCTTAGAGAATGTATGGATGATGTTGAACAATATGAAGAAATTGAGTCAAGTAATTTTTTTGATATGTGTTTATTTTAAAAAGATTATTTAATATTGATTTTAGCTTTTATGTAATTTTGAATAACATTAAAAATATTTTTTATTTTTCAGAATTTTTTTCATCATCTACTACACAAGAAACAATTATTGTTGAGGACTAATTTGTCTCCAAGTTCGTTTGGTTTTAAAGTTCTTGAGGTTAGACTTAGTTCTTACTCTTGAATATTATTTTGTTATAGTTTTTTATTTTTTATTTCTTATTTTTATAATGATTTTGATGATAGTTTTTTGTTATTTATTTATGTTTTCTTTGCTTATGTGTGACACCCCAAAATATTTAATTAATACCACAACCAACCACGACTATTAATAAAAAATAATAGTAATCTATAATAGTAAAATAGAAGAGTTAATTTTGTGATTGTATGCAATAAAGTAACATTTAATAATAATAGAAGTAATAAAATAAATAAGCTATACGTGTTATGTAAATTAATTTGTCATTGCGGTTATCAAATATGTGACGAGGAAATTTATTTAGAGCTAAGTTAATCACTAATTAATGTGAAAAGATTAGCATGTATAAATATAATTAAACGAATTAAATACCACACAAATAGCTATAGTTAAAGATAATTATGGTTGTATGTGATGATATATTATTAAATAAATAAATAATAATAAATATATAAATCTAATTCGACATTAGGTTATCAAATATGAGATTAATTAAGAATTATTATTTGGGGCCAAATTAACACAAATATGGAATTATAATACTAGTTAGACTAAATTAGAATTAAAGATAGTAAATAAATAAATACAACAATAAAAGTAAATAATAATAATAATAATAATAATAATAATAGTAGGTGTGGTAGTAAAATAAATAATTAATTTTCTGTGGGTATACGATAAAGTATAATTTAGTTAGGGATTAATTTGTTTATATAGTTATATTACGAATCTGGGCCAAAATGTAAATATCTTATTTATATATTTAGATAAGTGATAATCTACGTTTTTAATGAAAGAGATCTGAATGAATTATGAAAAAGGATTGAGAATCGGCAAGATCGCCAAGTGTCGGCCACAGGACGTTTTTACTTCTCTATAAATTGGGAAGAACTGATCAGAAGCCTTAGAGTGACTGAAATCAGTGAGGAAAGAAAAAAGAAAAGAAAGAAAAGAAAAGAGAGAGGGAGAGGTACGTAAATAGGAAGGTTGTGTTAGTAAAGGAAAGGTTAAGGGTCAATATTAAGGTGAGTTATATTATACCTTGAGTCACCATAATATATTTTACTTATGTTTTAACTTACCATAGTTTGTTTTATACAAGTTATGTTTTATAAATTATTATAAACTATGTTAATATTTCAGTTACGTGGATTATTTTCTGAACTCTATTTGTTAAAAATGAAACTCATGAATATGTTTGTTTAAATTTTAAAGAATATTGGATTATGACCTTATAAACAAATGTTTTGTAAGTATCATCACGGGAGTCCCACTCCTTGGGGGACTTAAATAATCATTAGCCTCTGTTTAGCCACTTCGTGGTCCTTTGTTTGTCATGAATCCATTAACCTCTGTTCTGATTGTCACTTCTGTGACCTCTGTTCTGTTCTGTTTAGTATCGTGGTTATGGTTATTTATTTACATAATTTCTGTATTTCAGTTTCTGCCACTTAAATGATTTATTTATCAAATTGAGTTATGTAAATGTTTTGGCTTAACTAACTATCCATGGTTATTTTGTATTCCCTATACTCTTGGCATAATATTTCTCACTCTACTGTGTGCTTATAACTGTTACCCTTTCAGATGACGAGATATAGCGGAAACCCATAACCCCCCAAAATGGAACCCGCACATGGATTGATGTTGAATCACTTTTTTTTTTTTTTTTTTATCTTTCTTTCTTTTTTTTATTTTTACTTCTTTTTGTTCTACTCGGGGCCGGTCACTGAATAATAAAATAATAAAAGCCCTATAAATGTATGTTCTCTTATTAAAATAGTAGAATGGAGAAATTTTCTATTTAATTATTTTTGATTCCGCTCGCGTAGGTTAATTTGCTACGAATGGAATAAGTTAGTAAGTTGCGATTCCAACTCTAAGCCCTGGGGTTGGGTCGTGACATTATGTCCACAGATTAATGAAGTTTTTGGAGTTTGGTTGAAGCAATTGTGAAGGATTGAAATTATTGTGCAGTTTGATGAGTAGATTAATTTTTTTGAATTTTTGGATTGTTTGTGGGCTTTGATTAACTTTTCAGACATTTTCTTTTAGAACTATGGTGGATGTTGGACTTAGATTAACTTTTGAACTTTTAGATTGTTTGTGCACTTTGATTAACTTTTCAGAACCTTTTTTAGAACTATGTTGGATATTGGATGAACTATGTTGAATTGTTTGTAAACTATGTTGAACTTAGATTAATTTTAGAACTTTTTCTAGTATTTATTGTCTTGTTAAATTGTTATTGTATAATTTATTTAAAGTGTTGGATTTTTAGTTTACTAGTTTGTTAATGTTTAATGTTACATTAAATGAATATTTTAATTTTGACTATTTTAGTTAATTCATAAATTAGATCTTTTTACTCTTTGATTCAAGTTTTATAATTTGAATTATATTTTTTATAAACCACCAATCCGCCCGAACCACCAAGGCGAATCCGCCATTATTTGCCAACCGAACCGCTGGTTTTTGATAAGAAAAATGGCAAATTCTAATGATAGTTTCATCAATCCGCCACCCACCATACGGTTTCTATTTTTTTCTTAAACTACACCGACTCGAACCGCGCACACCTTTAGCTGCAGCCGTCCCTGTCTTCCAAGCTTCATCCCTGTCTTCACCACCTTGTGACCACCATCTTCGACAACCCACCAGCATCGCACCTTCAAACCTTAACAACCTATCACTATCGCAACTCACATTTGATCGGTGACCGATCACGCACAACCTAGAGAGAGATCTGTGTTTGGAGAGAGATATATATATATATCTGTGGTGTTAAGAGGCGACAACGGGGTAGGGTTGTAGCAATTATTTGTCACGGCAGTAGGCGACTGCAATGGTGGTGAGACAGTGACGATGAGGGTGTTGCAATGGTAGTAAGGTAGCGGCAGTGACTAGAGAAAGCTAAGTAAGAGCACTAAGGAAGGAGGGAGTAGAGTGGCAGCCAGTAGTCAACGATAGACGGTAGACAATGGTTAAGGTTAGGGTTTTTTTAGGAAGAAGAAAAAGATAAGGGTAATATGATATTATATGAAAATTATTGGTGTGTATTAAGACAAATTAACATATTCAATTTGTGTGTGGTGTAAACTTAGTAAGTGGTGTGTACTGAGAGTAATAATGATATGTAAATAAAATCACCCTTATTCTTATAACCCCCACATTTTCTATTTTTTTTAATTCCAATTTTGTCCTAACATAAAATTTCATTTTTACTCTCATTCCTAATCTTCTAACCCTAATTTCCTAAACCCTAACCCTAGCCCCTCTCAACTCTAGCTACCACATCCACCCGCCACCATGAGCACTTCTATCTTCATCTCCCTCTTCTCTTATTTTTTTCTTATTCTTTTGAAAACCCCAGGCTTTCATTTCTCTCTCTCTCTCTCTCTCTCTCTCTCTCTCTCTCTCTCTCTCTTATAATCCTGTTGACCAAGTTTGCACTCCTCCAAATGTCGGCGCCGTACTACTTGAAAATACAAACGTGAGCTAGCCGGCGGGTATGTGCTGGAAACCTCTCCGATGCCTAAGTCAGTAAAATAAACAATAGACACAAAAGCTCTGTGTATTTGAGAGTAAGAATTGTGATACCTGTACATAGGTCCTGTGATGAGCTTTTATAGATTTTGCATGGCACAATCCTAGTAGGACTCCAACTATCCTTAGCAAAGTCCTCCTAGGAATCACACTCCCAAGATAATGCCTATCCTTGTAACACCGTGCTCACTATTGACCTAGTGAGATGGGTTTTACCTCGGCTAGCTTGAAGCGGTCAAACGAGCTAGCTTGTCTCTGCCGTGCTCTTAATGTAATAATGAGGTAGACGGTGTTCTACCTAGCTATACTTAGCTCGGCCTGTCTCTTTGTTAACACCTTGGCCAGCTTACCAAGCCTAGCTTTAGATAGCCAGGTCAGACCCTCTACGACGTCTTTGCCCTTCTTGGAACCCAGATGACCTGGGACCGAGCTATCTAAAGCTCTCACTCCGGCCCAAAGTTAAGATAGATGGATCAATCTCGGCCCAATCTCTTCTCCTCAATTACCTTCTCAATTGCCCCTTAATTCTATCTGCGAAGCATGATTGAGATTATTATCTTCAAGTCGTGCTAAACCACAACCACCCGAACCAAAATAAGCAACCCAATCGAACCAAAAGCAATCCAATCGAGCTAAAATACTCCACCTAACTGAACTACAGATGCGTCCGTCACTAGGTAGCTCGATTTTTTTAGAACCGTGCCTGTCACACAGCCAGTCGCCTCACCTGACATTGTGTCCTTATTGGGACACGTTTCTCCTCCGTACTATGACAGCCATCTCACATTTATCAAAACAAGTTTGAAAAGTCCCGCCGTTTTTGTGTCCATACAAAACCCATTTCTCGAATCAAACATTCTCACTGTTCATCTTCTCTTCTTTGCATTCTGAGTTCCACATCTGTACCTCATCCGCTCCAGTCCCAACCCAAGTAAGTACATCACCTGCTCCACTCGTCTTTTTGCTGGTGCTCTTGTTGATTGGATTTCGTTTTCACGCTCTAAATCTGCAAGTCGCTCATGCCTCTTTCTCCTTTTTACTGATGTTCCTTTTTATTTATTTCTAAAGACCTGCACTTTAACACCATATATGCGTATTATATCTACTAGAGTTTGAAAAAATATCATAAACCTAAATCCACATGCTCAAACCTAAAAACAAACTTGTAATGACCCCATCACGTATAATGATTAGCACTTAATTAATTAAGGAGATTTGAAATTTAATTGCCAATTATTCTAATTTAATTTGGGATTTACGAAAATTATAGAGATTGATCCATATATGATTCTATTGAGGATTTATTTTGGAATTAGAAATTGAAAGCCTAAATGGCTCAAGATAGTCCAAATAGTGAATCGAATTATTTTAATTTAGAGTATCAAACCATATGGGAGTTTAATTTAATATTCGATTCAGATTTATAAAATTGAGATTTGATTAATTGGGTCCGAATTGGAGTTAATTGAGTTATGAGAATTGGCAATTAAGATTATTATGGTATTCAATTGAGTATGTAATTTATTGGCGAAGATTTTGGAGTTTAATCTATAATTGAAGGCCTTAATGATTTAAGAAACTAAAATTGAGAATAGAAATAAGTTTAATTTAATATTTGGAGCTTTTGGGAGTTTGATTAAAAATCTGATTCAGAATGATAAATTTAAATATAATTAATTGGGCTCCAATGGAAGTCATATTAGACTAATTAAATTATGTGAGATTTGAAATTAGTTATAATTAATTAATTATGTGTTAGTCAAGATTTATTAAGACTAAGTGTTATTTAATTAACTGAATCTTAACCATAAAATTGAATTATGGACTAAATTAGAATTGGGGGTGTAAATGGGTGTAGGTGTACTGAGAAATCTGTGTGTGTGTGTATGTAAGTGATGTGTTGGAATTCAAGAAGAGTGCACATGTGCTTGTGTGCTGTGAAGAGGTGTTGTGTGTGTAAGTGTTATGTGTTGGGGAGTTATTGATGAATTGTTCATTTAGTTGTGCGGAGAGCTCACTTTAGAGAGAGAGAGAGAGAGAGAGAGAGAGACCAACTCTAGAGAGAGTGAGTTCCAAATTTTGAAGAGAAGAAGAATTGTAGGAGAAGCTGAAAATTTGGCTAGAACTCTTCAAGCTAAAGACTCTAGGTAAGATTTTAGTCCTTATTTTTTTGTAAAAGAATCATCTAAGGGTTGAATTCATGAAATAATTGGGATTAATTACATGAAATTTGTTAAGAAATGTCAAGAAGATGATGAATAGTAAACTAAGTTCACATCCATGGTTTCATGTCTCATGTTTTATCATTTTGAACATGGTTTTGAAGATCTTGCATAACATAAGAGTGTATATATATCTTGCATGTTTTCAAAAACAAAATTATGGCTCACATGTTTAATTTCATGTTTTGAAAATCAAGAAGAAATAGAATTGGTTGGATTTTGATAAGTGTTTTATATGTGCATCATGGATTTTGAAGAATTTAAGATGATCAATTTCATGTTTTGACGAGAAGAATGAAGAAAATTTATAAGAATATAAAATTAGTAATTTTGATGTCAATTCCATACATGCAAATGGTTATCTAAGAAGTTTATAATTTTAATTTCATGTCTTGAAGGAAGATAGAAAAGAGCTTGAAGTCAATTTTATGTAAACAAAAAATAAATTAGTAAGGAAATGAGTTAGGTTCATGATTATGGAAATTAACTTAAAAATTAATTATTTTGGGTTTGATTTTGAATATCTTATATGAATTGAATCTTATTGTTACATGCACATAATTTGGAGAAATTAAAGAATTAATTCATGAATATGATTAAGGTTATTCAATATAGAAATAATTACATGCACAATGAAGTTTTTAAGAATTGAGCTGTGCAATTTCATATTTTGAAGAGAATGAAGGATTTTATAAAAATCAAGTTTATAGAAATTTGGGGTTAATCCTAAGGTTAGACAAGGTTTTGATTTTTATTATGAAAGATGATAATTGGTTTAATTTTAAATCTAAATCCATGCCTGTAATGTAATTTAAGAGTTTTATTTAATGTAAACATGTTATGGAATATATTAAATTAGTTAGTTTTATTTGAATTACATGTATGCAATGTTTGTTAGGAAAATTGACAAGAAAATGAAGCATTTGAGCTAAGATCAAGTTTATGAAGTTTAATTAGAAATTAATTATTTTGGATTTGATTTCGGAAGTTGTAATTAAATCAAGCTCCATAAATTATATGCAATTTTATTGTGCATTTGATTTTGACAAGGACTTTTAGAATCACGAGTTCATGGGTTTTGATTTAAATATTATGTTTCAAGATTTTGAGCAAATAATTTATAAATAAATAAGAGTTTATGTTCTCTAAGTATTTTCAAAGTTTTGATCAAGATTAGTATGGGTTTAAAAATTGAAAATGCATTGGGAATGTTTTTGCATATTCGAGTGAGTCATGCGTGAATTTGGAGCCTTAGCGATGTGTTTTGAAGTTTAAACAACATTCTGGAAAACCCAGAATTCGTCACCATCGCTCGAGCGAAGAAGTTGTCACTCGAGCGTAGAATGCAAGCAACCAGAATTTTTGCAGACCAAGGGATCTGCTCGAGCGGCCAATGTTGCGCTCGAGCGAAGAGTCCTGTTTCAGAAAATTTTAAAAAGTTGTTTCATATTTCGATTTCCATTCTCTTTCATTTCCAAGCATTCTTAGGCAAAAATTATGACACAACAAGATTAATAAACTACCAATCAACATAAATTAGTTGATTAAAGAATAAGTCATTAACTTAGTAGTAATTGATTAAGAAGCCAACTAAGAAATTGATTTATTTAGAAAAGAATGATTTAGAAATGAAAGAATATATGAAATGAGAACTCGATTCATTTGAATAAAGAAAGAATAAGCGTAGTAAACCTTTGGATTATTTAGATAGAAAAAGACAAGAAAAGTCAAGCTTGATCAAGGAATTGATATTGTGTTTCAATATATATATGTTATGTGTTTGTGTAGGTCACGCGCTATTGTCTGCCTGATTTATCAGATCTTTCCAATTTGTCTGATATGCTTCTACAGCTATCTGTGAGTAATAACTTAGTAAAGCTATATTCCACTTTATTTATATTCTATATGATGAAATAAGATCTATTTTTTCGAAATGTTATGTTCTGTATAATGAATGATTGTCCAATTTCTGACATGTATTCATAGCATCCTTAGTATCATGTGATATCTGTTAGCTATTACCCGCTATCGGAGGTTCCATTATAGAACTTATTACATTTGTTATCTGTTACCTGTACCGGATGCTGCATCATAGAGCTCAGCATATTTGTCATCTGTTATCCAGATCCGGAGGTTCCATTATGGAACTGGTTACTCATAACCACCATCTGTTTTGCATCTGTTCTATATCTGTTCTGTTAGCGCTAATGGATGTACCACGTATGATTAAGCATGAAGTCTAATTTGTGTATATGATTTGGATAAGATTATGAATATGGATCTGCTTTTGTTTCTGAAATAAATATGAATCTGTTTTCTGAAGCTAATATGGGACATCATTCATTAAAACATTTTACTCTGTTATTATTCATTGAGCTCCAGCTCACTGTTTATATATATGTATGTAGGTGATCAGGAGCATGACCAGGCTTAGAGGCGTCTGCCTGGAATCAATTTTTGTCAGCCAACCTATGTGCCTTCTGTGGAGGTTCCGGATACGTCAAGTGGTTATGGCTACGTGATTAAAGTTTAACTTTTGTTTTCTTGTTTGGTTAAACAAGTCTTTGTTTATTTTGTATACAGGGCTATGTTCTTTTTTGTCTAATATATATATATATGGTGACGTGAGGATGATGTGTAAATATGTCTATTAAAAGTTTTTAAATTTTTTCGTCTCATATAAGTTTGTACAGCTCAATGGACGTTGTATATTTGCTATTTGCTTCCGCTAATCCCTAATAATATGTTAATCTGTCTCAGAGGCCTTCGGTAATCCCAAGATTACTGATCGGTTACGATGCTAAACCTATAAGGGCAGGTTTGGGTCGTGACAAAACTGGTTGAATTCTGAACGATTTTTGATCCAAAATCGTGCTATGACATAAATAAGGACCTGTTTGTGACCTTTAGGCTAGCATTTGACCGAACTAGAAATGCTTTGATCAACAACCAAGCTATAGTCCTTGAGCCGGTCTTGTTCCCTGGCAGAACTAGGCATAGCTTGTGAAGCACTTGTAGCCAAGCTAAGCTTAATTAGTATTGACTATTTACTTAGCCCGGTCCATAAGCTGGGCATAACACTTTTTATTTTCACTTTGCAGACTTCACTAGGTTGGCTAGGTACACCTTTACACTTTGCCCTGAGCGGTTTTGCTCAACCGAGCCAACCAAAGTAGGAATGGCAACGGGGCCGGGGACCACCCTCCCCGTCCCCGATCCCCGATAGTGAGAAATTCCCCGCCCCCGACCCCGATCCCCGACGGGGACCCTATCGGCCCCCCCACCCCCGCCCCCGATCGGGGTTCGGGTTTCCCCGACCCCGAAAATCCCCAACTTGTTCAAAAAATATTCAATGAATCTGTTGTATACATAAACATATATATACTCAAAAATCTATATATATATATAAACATATATATATGAATTTGTTGTATTGAATATAAATATATATACTCAAAAATCTGTTATATATGAATAAATATTCTTAAATTTATATATCTATATATATATTCTTAAACATATCTATATATATATTCTTAAATCTGTTGTATATGAATATATATACTCGAAAATTAAAAAATCTGTTGTATTGAATAGATTCGTATATACATATATATATATATGAATATTTATATATGAAAAATGCTTGGGAGCACTAAAAAGGGAGCACTAGAAGGAGCACTAATGATGTAGCAGTGGGCCCCGTCCACTTTCTATGCCTTGTTCTTTTTTTTTTTTTTTTTTACCATTCCCAATGCATTAGTGCTATTAGTGGTGTATTTTTTAGTGGTCTAAATCATTGTTGATTTATATATATATGAATCTATCATCATCATCAACAGCAACTTTAAAAAAACAAAAAATAAAAAATAAAAAAAAATCTGAAATGGCGACGGAGGCGGTGGTGGTGGAGGATCTATCATCATCTATCATCATCCACTTAAAAAAAAATCTATCATCATCTATCATCATCTACTTAAAAAAATAAAAAAAATCTGCAGATCTGTTCGTCAAGCTGCAGCGAAGGATCGACAGTGTTGCGAAGAGGAAGCCATGGCGACGGAGGCGGTGGTGGTGGAGGATCGGCGGCGGATCTGTTCAGATCTGTTTCGATCTGATCTAGATGATGAGAAGAGGGAGAGGGAGAGGAGAGGGAGGGAGATAGATGAGACTGAGATTTGAGTCATTGAGTGAGGGAGAGAGAGATGAGGGCCACGGTGAGAGAGAGAGACACACAGAGGAAGTGAAATGGGAAAATAGGTTTCGTTTATATATATATATATATATATGAGGGGCAAAAGAGTATTTTCACTTCGGGGATAATTCGGGGACGGGGCCGGGGCCGGGGACGGGGACGGGCCGGGGCTTGAACACTGATCACCGTCCCCGGCCCTTAACAGATCGGGGATTGATTTTCAAATACCGTCCCCTCCCTGTCGGGGGTATTTTTTGGAGAAAAACCGCTTAAATCAGGGTCGGGATCGAGGATCCCCGTTGGGCCGGTTTCAAATTGCCATCCCTAAACCAAAGTCACATCAGCTCTGAGCTAGGCTACCATGTACATTTTTACATAACAATTCTTTTAAGTTTAAATGGGCAAATACCGATTTCTGGTGGACTCCCCTGGAGCCATGGCCAAATTTCGAAGAGATTACCATATTCCAGATGACGTCCACCTTTCCTTAGCTGAGCTAGACACCACACCATGGGGCAAGTTAGGATTTGTTCCTTTCACCGTGGTATCCATTGTAGAGGGGGGACTTCGATTCCCAGTCCAACCCTTAATCTATGAATTCCTTAGACAAACCAAGCTATGCCCCACTCAATTATCAACCAACAACTAT
Source organism: Camellia granthamiana (assembly GCA_036172215.1). Taxonomy (NCBI): domain Eukaryota; kingdom Viridiplantae; phylum Streptophyta; class Magnoliopsida; order Ericales; family Theaceae; genus Camellia; species Camellia granthamiana. The sequence goes on from CM069906.1 coordinate 108,529,238, forward strand.
AGGATTATCAACGGGATTACCGAGCTAACCCGTCACCTTGGTCTCAACCTCAGTTTGATCGAGCTATTCCATTAATATTCGCTCGGCCAGAATGACGATGGTTGGGTTTATTACCTTAGAGTTAGGAGGGGCCGAGAGAAAATTTTCAAGAAAACACCGGACAAAGACTTAAACGACGATGACTTTCTCTAGGTGTCAGAAAATTTTGAAGACCAAGAAGCCCAAATATAGGGCTATAACATAAACTGGAATAAAGGAACAGCTGGTAAGAGCAATCCGGTTTAATTCTCTTTGTTGTTTCAATAACCACCGTGCTAACCCTTGTGATTTGTGTCCCTTATGCAGATTTGAACCAGCCTAAATCCAACTACGCTTACGCGAACCAGAATGCCCTTCGCGCCGTGCTCCACTACCACAATCGAGATTGGACCGAGCTCTTAAATTTTAAGCCAACCTATCGGTATAGCGGTAAAAGAAAAACCAAGGTTACAGATTTTCTTCTTGAATCTTCACCTGAACCAGACCCAAATCTCCCCTTATCGAAGAGTAGGAAATGGGTAAAAGGAGAGCAGTGCGGGCTCTGATCACTAAGCAGGCGTCTGCCTCAACTACCGAAGATAAAACCGAGCCGCCCCCAATCGGTCAAACGCGCGACACCGTTGTCGTCCTTCTATTTGCCAGAGATGCGTCATCACGGCCCAGCAAGCATCCCTGTACCTCAGCAAGTCAAACGCAGCGACTTATAAATGAAGAGGAGACCGTGCTGCCAGAGGCCATGCTCCCGGAACAATCATCAGGTGTTCGCCGAGTTACCCCCTCCTCTACCTTGGTGTGGGCACTATCTGTTTCTTTTAAAGACTGAGCTGTGACTACAGCAGACTCCATTTGCGCAAAGAAAGACCATCTTCTAGCTTTCAACTTGGCCAAGAGTGTCTGTCTGCCAGCTGATATGGAGTACCATGCACATTTGACTGAGCTGAAGGCGATACGGTCCGCCAACAAATCCCTAATTCTGGTAATCATGAACTCCCTATTTTTTGGTTTTTCTACCAACTTGTTGCTCAATTTATCTAACTGCTCATGCTTTGCAGGCTGTGCAAAAGAACCAGATTACACATCAACACGTGCTTGAATTAAGAAGAACAACCAAGGCGGCCATTGCAGATGGCAAGGCCAAAGAGGCCGAGCTTAAAGAGCTACAAGCAAAATTTATCGAGCTGAAAATCGACCGGGATCAATTGGTTGAGTAGGTTTCTGCCGCTGAGGTTGATAAGAACAAAGCTCTGGTTAAAAAGAATGATCGTTATCTTCAAGAGCTGGCCATGCTAGAGAAGAAAAAAAGAAGCCGAAATAAAAGCTTTGTGGAAGCAAATGGAGGACGCTAAGGAGCGCGGTTTCAAGGAATGTGAGGAGCTCTACGTCCAGCAATGCGAAGCATCCAAAGATATCTTTTTTAAATACGGGTGAAAGACTGTGGCTGCCAAGCTCGATCAGGGACATGATTCCGAAGTCTTTCTGAACCCTCTTCCTCACTTTATACCGAGCTATATGACGGATTATGCAAATGCGGTCCAACAGAAGTTTCTTCAAGAAGGGGAGAAGGAAGAAGAGACCCCTGATTCAATTAATACCCCACCTGCTAACACTGATCTCGATCTTCAACCTTCTCTACCTGCTCGGGTGGATCCGCTCAGTCAACCTATGCTAAGCACGGTTGACAGGGTGCTTGTGACCGGCCTATCCCAGGAAGTAGCTGCCGAAACCGGCCTACGCAACGGTGAAGTCCGGGTTGACCTGGACACTGACCTTAACAACCTTTTTGCCTGACCGGAAGGCTCCTTCTCTTAGTTTTTTTTTGTTTTTAGTTTTTGTTCTGTGAAAATGTAACTGGGTTATAAGCCCCACCTTTTGTACTTAATTTCCAACGAATGAAGGAAACTTTTCTTTTTTCACATCTTTTTGTTCGGTTACAGCACTTCTTCGCTTTATAGTGTATCATCTTTACTGCAAGCCTAGCCGGCCTAGTTAGCTCGGTCTTTCCTTATCCTGCCCATCTTTTTCGGCCGAGATACTTATCTCGGCTGAAGAACAACTTGGGAAATTGCAAAACCTTTGTAATTGAGATTTTTGCCTCAATCATTATCTCGGCTAAAGGAAAGAAAAAGTGTTGGTCAAACCTGCCAACCTTCTTGAGCCTAGATCCTTATCTCGACTTTAGTAAGAAAAAAGTGTTGGTCAAACCTGCCAACCTTCTTGAGCCTAGATCCTTATCTCAGCTTTAGGAATCAAAAAGTGTTGGTAAAACCCGCCAACCTTCTTGAGCCTAGATCCTTATCTCGGCTTTAGGAAGAAAAAAAAGTGTTGATCGAACCTGCCAACCTTTCTGAGCCTAGATCCTTATCTCGGCTTGCGGAAGAAAAAAGTGTTGGTCAAACATGCCAACCTTCTTGAACCTAGATCCTTATCTCGGCTGAAGAGCGAACTAAGTGTTGGTCAAACCTGCCAACTTTCTTGATTGCCCCTAGTCAGGCAAACAACTTTTACAAACAAAGAAAATAATTTTTACTGAAAAAATGTCTACTTGTTTTATAGAAAAAGAAAATTTACAAGTGTTTAAGAAAAAGCTAAAAATAAAATACTCTGAGATTGGCCGTGTTCCATGGTCGTGGAATAGCTCTGCCGTCCACATCTTCTGAATGATATGTCCCTTTTCCAGCCAAACCAATCACTCTGTATGGCCCTTCCCAATTAGGTCCTAATTTACCATCTCCAGGTATCAAGGTGTTTTATATAACTTTACGCAGTACCCAATCTCTAATCTTAAATTATCTGGGGTGCACCGCTTTATTGCATTTCTTGGATAATTCTTGTTGATACAAGGCAATGTGCACCAATGCTCTCTCTCTTCTTTCTTCTGCAAGGTCGAGTTTCAGGGATATGGCCTTGCCATTCAAGTTTGGATCAAAAGTTTCGCTTCTGATAGTGGGGAGGCCAATTTCCAGAGGGATTACCGCCTCCATGCCATAAGCCAAGAAAAAAGGTGTTTCGCCAGTCGATCGCCGATGTGTAGTTCGATAAGCCCATAAGACGTGGGGAAATTCCTCAGCCTATTTGCCTTTTGCTTTTTCCAACCTCTTTTTCGGGCCATCTAAGACTACTTTGTTGGAAGCTTCAGCCTGGCCATTGGCTTGGGGGTATGTCGGCGTAGATTTGTAGAATTCTATCTTGTATTCTTTGCAAAAGCCCCTGAAGATTTTTCCATTGAACTGAGTGCCGTTGTTAGATATTAAGGCCTTGGGGATGCCAAACCGGGTTATGATATTTTGCCAGACAAACTTCTTGACGTCTTTTTCTTTTATGGATGCGAGTGCTTCAGCTTCCACTTTCTTTGTGAAGTAATCTGTTATCGCAAGAAAGAACTTTATGTTACCCCGTGCGGTTGGGAGTGGTCCCACTATATCCAGACCCTACATCGCAAAGGGTCAAGGGCTGGTCAAAGGTTGGAGCTCTCTAGCCGGTTGATGTATTTGATGTGCGAACTTCTGACATTTCTCACACTTCTTGACATATTTCTCTACGTCTGCTTACATGTACGGTCACCAATACCCTTGTGAAAATTGCTCGGTAGGCCAGTGATCTTCCCCTTTGGTGGCTTTCGCAAACGCCTTCATGTATTTCGAACAAAATACCTCGACCTTACAAGGATGGACACACCTCAAGTATGGTCCCGTAAAGGAATTTTTGTACAATGCTAGTGATGGGAAGAGCCAAAATTACTGTGACTTTGCTCTAATTTTGTTGGTTTCTCTCTTTTTTTTTTAGATAAGATGCCATCTTTTAAAAACACTATGATGGGATCTATCCAAGAAGGGGCTAGATCGGCACAACATGCTTCGGCCGCTTCCGGCTCTTCAATACTTGGCCTGGGTAGGAAGTCAATTAACAATGGGTATGGGATAGATGTATCTACCATTGACTCAAAACCGGCTAGCTCATCTGCTTTACTATTTTCCTCTCAACCGATTTGCTATATCCGAACTACTTCAAATTTTATGATCTCCTTTCTGACCAACTCTTGGTACTTGGCCATTCTATTATCCTTTGCTTCGTAGTCGCTTGAAATTTGGTTGACTACTAATTGGGAGTCAATGTATACCATCAGCTCAGTAGCCTTCATGCAAAATGCTGACTTCAAACCCGCTAATAATGCCTCATACTCCGTCTCGTTGTTGGATATTGGAAAGCCAAGGTTGATTGCCTGTTCAATGGTCAAGACTTCCGGTGAGATAAAAATTACACCGAGTCCTGCACCGTGTCTGTTGGACGCTCCATTAACGAAGAGCTTTCACATCTCTCCTACAAACAACTTCCAGCAAATGGAGAGATCTGATGACACCTTAGGATTAAGGGCGTCGCTGCCGACGCTATTTTTTTCAAAGTTGTTGGTCATCGTTATGATCTGGTCCTCACTGTTTAGGACTAGACTTTTAGCCGGGTCTTCGTTTATCGTACTGTAGGTTGCTCATTCTTCCCTTTCTGAAAGACTGAAAGGTTTGTTATGCAGTTGAGTGCCCTGCTGTGGGGGCTGCGCTATCCCTGCGGCACCTTCTCTCACTACTACAAATACAGATAAAGATCACACTTTTTTGTATGATATATGTTTTTTAATCACACCTTTTAAATTTTATTAAAGTGTAGTATTTGAGAGTGTGATTAAAAGGGGTTATTTTTAATCACACTTTTTAAGTGTCATTAAAAAATGCTTTTGTTGGCTTTTTGGCTTTCGAAGGGTATTTTTGTAAATGCGAGCGTGCCAGCAAGGATCAATCAGTCCTTACAGAAATGTTAATTGCCAACCAATTATCAGACGATTGTGTTTTAGTTACTTCAGTCTCAATGAAGAGGACTTTTACTGGTGGCTTGACTTAGGAGAAATTAAGCAAAATAATAGTTAAATGAAGAGCAATTGAAGTATTTCATTAGAATGAAAACTTACAACGATCCAAACTCAGCCTCGTAGAGGTTTACAGCAACGATCTACTTGAAACTACTCCTATGAATGAAGTGCAGTGCAGGAATTTAAAGTACAGGAATGTAAAGAGTAAGAATTTAAAGAACAGGAAATGTAAAGACTGGAAATGTAAAACTGGAAAAGAAAATATGTAGAGTAAGACTGGTTTGTATGATCTGAGTCTGGGGGTTTTCTCTGGGGTCTTCCCTGCTATTTATACTTCTCAAGGATGACCATCGAACTGCACTTCAAACCGTCGAACTGCTCCTCCATGATCGCTGATCATGCTGCCTTATAAGTAGTTCCACTACGCCATCACTTGCAGTTAGGCTTCCCTCCTACATTTGAATTTGAATCTGAGTAACCGTTGAAGCCACGTCACCTTGCACCTCTTTATTGATCCAATGATACTCAGATCACGTGAGAACCAATACTAACTGCCACGTGTACGATCAGGATCGAAAACTTGAATAGTCTTCCTATATTACCCTTATTCTGCCACGTGTTGAATTATAACTAGCTTGTACAAAATATGGAGCCAACAGCTTTCATCACATCTTTTAAGTGTAATTAATAATATTTAGATCACACTTTTTAAGTATGATTAATAACATTTAGATCACACCTTTTAAGTGTGATTAATAACTAATAAAACCTGTGATAAAAAAAAAAAGAATTCGACATATTTGAAGACTAATCAATATTATTTTTGTATGTGCATTTGAAAAATTTAATACACACTATATACTATATTTTGAATCACAACCATATATTGAATGAAATAACGTCATATATTTCATAAATGAAAGTTAAATGTTTAAAAGTATATACAAAGAAATTAATAAAAAGTTTTTAACTGTGATTACATATATTAAAAAATAAAAATAAAAAACTTGAAAAAACTAAGTTCTTGAATTCTTTGATCATATTTTGCATCTCTCCAAGAAGTTAACATTATATCTGTATCTATCCATTGGTAGGGTGTAGTGGACTCTGTTTTTGATCACCCAAAAGAAACCTGGATGATAACATCTGATAAACTTACTTCCTATATCTCATTATTTATGCCACTGCTATTATTTTTTGATATTGAAGTTAATTGCAAAATTGGAGAAAATAAACTTATAAGATTAGTAGATTCACTTATAAGTAGGTATCTCTAAATTCTTGGTCATAGTTTCTCTACATAGTGCAAATGGTTAAGAACAATGAGGGGACTTAAAGGGCCCAGGAAGCTCTAAGATTCCCCGCAAATAAGAACCTAAAACGTAAATAAAAACCAAAAAATAGGAGAGGGAAAAAATGTGGAATGTAATTAGTGTGACATTTTTTGTTAGGAGATAAACTACTTAAACAAATAAGTCAGCTTAGAGACCTAAAACTTATTCCATTAAGAAGAAAAAAATTATTACACTTACCTTCATGTACATGTGATCTTCACCAATATCCTGCTAAGCTTTCTTGCCTGGGACAACTTGGCCAACCATTTCTTCCTTTATAGGATTGAAATCATAGTCGAATTTCTACAATTGTGGTTTTGTTACCCAAAAAAAATAAAAGAACACTTGAGACTACAATAACACAAAGACACAAAATTCAAACTGAATGAAAAGAAATGAACTACCTTTTGTTTGTCAATGGTGTAACAGTCTGTTCCGTCCTTAGATAGAATACCTTCCTTAACTAGCTTGTCCATAATTTCTGAAAACCACTTAAAAAATGAAATTTTAAATTTATTCTACAGTTTAAAATGTGCAACGATATAGGATTGGATGCCTTATTTTACAAGTTTCAACATGTGTCAGATCATCATTTACCTTCAATCAAAGCCTGCAACCATAAAGTTGCATACCAATATCATAACATTACAAAATTAAGAAATTGTTAGATTCAAAATAAATTGAATATAGTCAGTTGAACCAACATTGATCTTTAACACCACTTAACCAAGTAAAGGTCTTTACCAATGAGATGCTGCGAAAATTTGAGAGGACATTGATAAGTTCAATGGTCTCAAGGTGATAACAGCTGATCCAGTCCTTTACCCGATCTAATTGTTGTTCAACTTCTGCTGGATCTTGAGTATCATCTGCACATTGGATATTATATTATAGATTATGATATGCCCTGAATTTTTTCTCATACAGAAATATAATATTTCTAACAGAATTTACCTTCATCAACCATCCCATCATTTTCATTAGCCCATTGCTTATCTGTCAAAAAAACTATTTGTTATTCACAGTTCAAACTTGAAAAACTACTGAAAACAAGCAACGTGTAAACAAGCTGAACAACCAAATAGAAAAGCACATAATTACCTATTGGTGCAACTATGTATTGGTCATTTTCTAAAAGGCTAATCTGAAATGAGTTGCAAATTTTGACAACTGGTTTATTAAGCATTTCTGCTGTATGGTAAATGAAGTTTATAGCATGTATTTTAGCTCATTGAGAACCAAAAACAAATGTAACGTTAACTCATCACCTCACTATCAGATTTAGAACACTCCCTTTGTACAGAATCAGCCCCCAAGCTCACATCATCATCTTGAATGTCATCATTTTCATCCTCACAAGGATTGAGCACACTCTTAACAAACATCAACTTAAAATTTTCGAACAAGGGACCAAGTGTTCCTGCAATATTCTATCCTTAACTCTAAAATACCCAACAATATGGCAATGTTTCACACAGGTATTTTATCAAACACAAGAAGGGCTTCTACACCATCTCCCTCTCCCAACCCTCTTCTAGCTCTCCAACCTCTTCATTCCCCTTAGAAACCCCTATCCCACCTGGTTACACTTTCCCTTCCGCCCCTTGCCACAGCCCCTCCAACCCTCTACTACCAAAGATCCATTGCCTCTTTCCCTCTTATCCACAACCACAAAATTACTCTTTTTCTCCTCCACAAATCTGAAATGCTTGCCCTTTCCGTCCTTACTATAGCACCATTAGCCCTCCTCTCACACCACATCTCCCGTTACACCGTTCCATCCCCACCATAGCGCCACCACGTTACCGAAAACCCTTACCCCACCATTAAACAACACATAGAGAGAGAGAGATAGAGATAGAGAGAGAGAGAGCCCATACCTTTGTAAGGGAGAAGGGATGGCGAGTCCACTGTGAGGGAGATTGGAAGAGGCTGAAGAGATGTTGACATTAAGCATACAATGAGGTGCTAGGGTTTTATTTGGAAAAAGTCTCAAAATGATTTGCCCTTACAAATTCAATCTTGTTTTGCCTGCTAAGAGTAATGGAAGAGAAAAAGGCACCAGTTTGGGATATATTATTATATAAAAATAATATATTCAAAAATATATACAATCACATTAATTAAAAGTGTGAATAAAAAATATACATATAATCACACTTAATTTAAAAGTGATATAAAAAATAAATATTATCATACTCAATCAAATTAAGTGTGATTAAAATATCAATCTAATTTTTTTTTATCACACTTTCAATAAAAGTGAGATATTTTTATTTGTCAAAGTATGATTTTTAACTGTTTTTGTAGTAGTGATATAATCACACTTTAATTAGAAAGTGTGATTAAAAAATATATAAATAATCACGCTTTAATTAGAATATGTGATTAAAGAATATATATATAATCACACTTATTTAAAAAGTGTGATTAAAAAGTAGTAGTGTATTTATAATCACACTTTAATTAGAATGTGTGATTAAAAAATATATAAATAATCACACTTTAATTAGAATGTGTGATTAAAAAAATATATATATAATCACACTTTTAATTAGAAGGTGTGATTAAAAATATATATATATAATCACACTTAATTGAAAAGTGATATAAAAAATAAATATTATCACGCTCAATCAAATTAAGTGTGATTAAAATATCAATATAATTTTTTTTATCACACTTCCAATAAAAGTGAGATCTTTTTTTTTTTGTCAAAGTGTGATCTTTAACTATTTTTGTAGTAGTGCTTCTTTTCCCTGGTTAAGTCGATCGGGCAAACCTGATGACTTCCTGGGGCAAATTCGGCCACGAAGTCTGCTAAAGCTTGTGCTTTTATTGCGGTTCTTGGCCGAAACTTAATGTCGAACTGCCTTAACTCCATTGCCTATTTCAAAATTTGTCCAGAAAAATTCGTTCTCTCAAACAAGGCTTTTAATGGGAAAGCTGTTAAAATAATCACAGTGTGGCTTTGGAAGTAGTGCGACAATTTCTAGAAGCCATCATCAAGGCTAAGGCCAACTTCTCCAATGGTAGGTACTGTGATGCCCCAAAATTTAAGGATATTATAATAAGGTTTAAAACTTAAATCAATTTTCGTAATTAAGAATCCTCATCAATGTTGCCACCAAATTTACCATCACTATTATCCAGACATTAACAACCCAAAATTTAAAGTTTTCAATTTACAATTCCAATAAAACTTAAAACTTAGTCTCGTTACACAAAAAAGAAATTAAAACAACTGCGAAAGAAAAGCTAGAGAAAGCTAGGAAATATAGGAAATGGTTCGTGGAATTTGGGTACTCTTCAAGCTAGCCAAGGCTGAATGTCACCTTGCAAGGCCTCAGTGTTTCCTTCGTTTTCTTCAGTACCTGGCATAATACGCCAGGGCAACGAGAATGTCAATGAGCGACGAGCTCAGTAATATACTACAACCCGAAAATACCCACCCCGATAATAATACTCATAAATAATAAATATTGTGTAATAACAGAATAATAAGCAGCATTTAATAAGCATAACAGTTAAAATAATAACAATAGATAAATAAATAAATAAATAAAATGGCAAACGGAAATAGTGGTTCATCATAAGGAAAATGCATGCTCTTCTTTTTAATTTCTCATAGATTCAGTTTATCAGATAAATTTAAGTAACTCCCCGCGGAGCACTACTTCCACTCAACCGCTAAGCAATGGCCACGGGCAATTCTGACTCCCCCTTGGTCAAATATTCAAATGTTACTTGCTGTAACTACCAATGATGCCCACGCACCAGGGTTACGTACCCGAGTCGTGACATCACGGTCTGCCCCAAGGGAACGGTCTATGTTGTGACACCCGCACCACCAACCTTATATCGCCTACACCGATAAGAGCCGAAATACCTTCCCGTGCCATGTTAGGGTTCGCAACTCATCGCGTAAGATTCTAAACCAGGCTCGCCCCATCACTTTTAAATTTTTAATGTATCATCGGTTCAATTTTGTGTTTTTTTACTTCGTTGAATTCACATTTTTATGCATGTGTGAGTTTTAGTTCGAGAATCACAGTGGTATAATGTTTATATAGCACAACACAATCATATATGGCAACCAAAATAAATGTGATAGAGTTTCATAGGAGTCATCACAAAATTTCTTAAGAATTCACATACTTCTCCTTTCAGCACTGTTTAGTCAAACAAAAAAAAAATATGAAACCCATACCAAAAGATGTTCAACCATTATAATATTTTAACTAGTGCTAGTTCATCAAGTTAGGAAAATATTTCGAGAAGAATACCAGGGCTAAAAACGATTTTAAAATGGAGGAATAATTTTTGGAAGAAAACTGGTTTGCTGGGACAGTGAGTTACATTCACCTCCAGCACAGGTGATCCGGGTTTGAAAAATAAAAGGGGGCCTCAAACGATGTCAAAAATAGGCATGGTCAGAACATTTTGCTAAATTTTTGAGTTTAGAACATATTTCCAGAAGGGTGTGAGGGCTGAAAACCAACCGAAGATGTTCAAATGATTTTTATAAGAAAACTGGACAGATTCTGTCACCTTTTGGAAAAATTGGTGTTTCTCTCTCAATACTTGGTAAACAAATTATGAAACCAGCGGCGTTTGAAAGGTAGCTTAAAAATCTAACTTTTTCAATTTGAATCACTTGAAAATTCATTCTGTAGAATAAACGGTGACCTGGTAAAGTCAGCGTTGCTGCTGCCTCCAAACAGCAATGAAGTTAAAAATATATTCAGGCCATGAAAACGTCAGCACAGGTGTTCTGTGTTCGGAAAATAAAAAGGGTCCTCAAACGGTGTCGAAAAGAGGCATGGTCAGAATGTTTGCTAAATTTTTGAGTTTAAAACATGTTTCCAGAAGAGTATGAAGACTGAAAACCAGTCGAAGGAGGTCAAATAATTCTTATAAGAAAACTGGACAGATTCTGTCACCTTTTGGAAAATTTGGCGTTTCTCTCTCAATACTTAATAAAAAATTATGAAACCAGTGGCGTTTGAAAGGTAACTTAAAAATCTTACTTTTCCAAGTGGTCGTGCAGAAAAATACCATTTGTAGAGAAAATGGGACCTGTTTGAAGCTACTGCTTCTGCTGTGTTGTAAGTGACACTTAGGGAAAATAATTGTTTCAGTAAGAAAATGGTGTCTAATGATTTTATAAAAATTTTACACAGTGTATAACACCTATATATACTTCCAGTATACACAGATTTTTAACATCAATTATTTTCAATTTATTAGAGCCCTCTTTTCATCCGATAAGTCTGAAACAGTGAGGAAGAATCTAAGTTTCAGGTAAGGGGAAACCATTCTCATCTCATTTTACTCTTTTGCAAGCTTATATCAACAATGGAGAATATTGAACACATAAAAACAGTAGCTAAGCCATATATTTATATCAAGAAGGAATATGAAATTATGACATAATGAAACCATCATCTTATTCAAAATTTTAAGCATGCATGGTACTATTTTGCTATATATGACTTAACCATGCTTAGTCTTTCATATATAAATTATATAAATTCAGTTAGAGGTATCTAAGGGAGGATAGAGGTGATGTATTCTTACCTTAGTGAAGTAAGAGAAAAAAAAAATCCCAAGTGTTGGGCCCTTCCTTCCTTCTCTTCTCTCCTTTCCCTCTTGCTTTCTCTCCCTCTCTTCTCTTTTTGTTTTGCTCTTACAAGTGTGTGTAATAAGGCTGAATAGTGCTCCTAATATAGGAGTTTGAGGGCCTAATTTGTTATTATTATTATTTTATTTATTTATTATTTTATATATATATATATATATATTTTTACTTTACTTCTCCTTTTTGCTTAGGAACTCTCATCTAATGCTTAGATGACAGCCTGCAGAATTTGCATGCCGTGGCTGCCTCAATCAAAGGCTGGAAAGGCCATCTTTGCATGCTTACTTCCCTAGGGAGGATTGAGTGTGAGCTTGGGGAAAACAAGCATGCAAGCAGCCTAGGTAAAAAGGAAGTGGCAGTCAGCCACTTTCCTTGCAACTAGCTCACTTCTTTTTTTCTTTTTCTTTTTTGAATTGAATTGAATTGGTGTCAATACAATATTAATATGTATATATAATTTATTTATTTATTTGTTTACTTATTTAATATTATTATTTTCAACTGGATGGTTTTCTTCCTACTAAATTCTAACTAGCTTATTTACTATCAATTTAATCCATTTAGTTTTCACAACTGTATTTTGATACAGAATTTTAATCACATCAAGATAAATAATTTTATTTAAAAGAATTTAATATTGATATTAATTATGGTGCTATTAATATTATAATTTAATAGTTTAATAATCACTATTGATTGGCTTAATATTATTATTAATAAACTAATTAGTTGTCTAAAAATTTAGGTTCTTACAGGTACTTTGTTTCGGTGCCCAACAATGTCTTGCTAATATAAAAGATAGGCAGGTGTTGTATTCCCTCAGCCCGTACCAACACTGCGCTAACTGCATGTTGGGAAACCGCTAAGTATAAAAAGAGTTCCTCCCCTAGTACTGGGGTTACCAACAATGGTGGGGAGGCCATGTATTCTTTCAGGCTTTCCAGAGTGCGGTCACACTCGTCATCCCACTCAAACTTGGCCTTTAGTACCTAGAAGAACGGTCGACACCTATTCGACGATCGACTTATGAATCGGTTTAGCGTAGTTGCTAGGCCAGTGAGATGCTGCACCTCCTTGACTGTGTTGGGCCTCTCAAGATCTTGGATGGATTTGATCTGAGATGGATCAACTTCTATACCCCGGTTAGTCACTAGAATGCCCAGGAATTTTCCTAACCCCATGCCGAACGCGCACTTAGATGCATTTAGTTACAGCTTGTGGGATTTCAAAATTTGAAACATCCAATCTAGGTCTTTGAGATAGTCCCCCTCATTCTTACTTTTGACCACCATATCATCTATATAAGTTTCCATTGTTCTGCCTAACAATGGCTCAAACATTTTGGTGATCATTCATTAGAATGTTGCCCCTAAATTTTTTAGGCCAAAAGGCGTGACCTTGTAACAATATAATCCCTTAGGAGTTGTAAATGATGTGACCTCCTAGTTCGATTTATACATAGCGATCTGATGGTAACCGCGATATGCATCAAGAAAGCTAAGTCGGTTATGCCTTGCAGTTAGGTCCACCAGTTGGTCTATTCGTGGTAGAGAAAAGCTGTCTTTCGAGCACGCTTTGTTGACTGTTTTGTAGTCCACGCAAACGCGTCATTTGCCGTTTTTTTTTGGTACCACTACTGTGTTGGAAATTCACCCTGGGATAATGTACTTCTTTGATTGCCCCTGTTTCCAGCAGGTTTCCCACTTCTTCCACTACTATCTCTGCGTGGTGGAGTGTCGCGAGTTTGCTATATAATTGGTCTGGCGGTTGGGTGGACATTGAGTTGATAGTAGATGAAGTTGGGGTCAATGTAAGGCATGTCATACGGCGTCCAGGCAAACACTTCGATGTTAGAGGTCAAAAATTTCATAATCTCTGTTCTTTTGGTGCTAGACAGAGATGAGTCAAGCAAAAAGGACCTCTCTGGATTTTTCTCATCTGTCTTTATCTCTACCAAGTCTTCCACTGCCTTCTATTCGGCTGCTTTGCCGACGTCTACGAACAACTCGTTGCTTTCTGGCTCTTCTACCATTTGTATGAACCCTTTTGCAGCCCGGCTGCCGTTTACTGTAACGAAACACTGTTTGGACATGATTTGGTCTCCTAAGACTTCTTCAATCATTTCAGTTTTGTTGGGGAACCGTAACACCTGGTGGTAGGTTGATGCCACCGCTCGTATGGCGTGCAACCATGTTCTTTCCAAGATTATGTTGTAAGTAGAAGGGACTTTCAATACCTAAAATTTTACCTGTTTTGTCATCATTCTTGCTCTGACTGTCAGAATTATCTTGCCAACCGGCTATTCTGGCATTGAGTTGAAGGCGACTAGGGGAGATATTGCGGATGCTAAGTCTTTGTCCTCTAATTTTAGTTGCTTGAAGGTCTCGTAGTACATTATCTCGCATAAGCTCCTTTGGTCAATTAGGATCCGCTTGATGTCGAAATTTTTGTCGCGCAGAGTAACCACCAGTGCATCATTGTGAGGATTTTGTAACCTTGCTAAGTCTTTGTTAGAAAAGGTGATGAAGTTTGTTGCCTTCGTTTTTTCCTTTTTCACGGTAGGTTGTGCACTTAGTACTTCTCTCATGTGCTCAGCCTTTTTGATCATCCCTCTGAGTTTACATACTTGTTCAGGTTCAATGATCCCATGTATTACATTGATTATGCCTTGGGGCGGACCGTCGACCGGTATCCCATCTGGCTTGTTGCGGTCCTGGGGGGTTGGCTATGTTCTCCCTTCAATATATTGGTCCAGATGGCCTGCGGCTACTAACTCTTCCAGATGTTACCTTAATGGCGTACAGTTTTCAGTTTGGTGCCCCTTTTCATCATGGAAGGTGCAATGGTAGCTATCATCATAGCCTTTTTGCGCTTCTCCCAACTTGGCTGGCCGTCGAACGAAGGATTCATCGCGTATCTTGCTAAGAATTCGGTAAATAGGTTTATGAATACCATGGTGATGGCAGTGCGAACTCTCAATTTCCTTGCTTGGGGCTCTTCTCTGTTGGCTCATCTGCGTCACCCATTTTTGCTTGGTTGTTCTTCCCACTCAACCGTGTTAACTTTTGCCTCAGGTTTTTTGTCTGGCATTACTATTGTGCCAGCTTTTGCTTTGGTGCGAGCGACATCTTCTTCTATTTAGATGTGCTGATGCACTCTTTCTATTAGGGCCTCCATTATGAGGGGTGGCATCATCGTCATTGAATCCCTTAATTTATTGCCAGCCGACAAACCTCGTTTGTACTGTACGATAGCTAGGTTTGTAGGACAATCTCCAATCTGATTAAAAGTCTCCCAATACCGGTTATTGTAAGACCTCAATGTTTCCTTCTTGCCTATGTCTATGGAGAGAAGCTGGTCAATCTCTACTGGCATCTTGGTGTTCGTTCTGAATTTGGTCACAAATGCCTCCGCTAGTTATGCCCATGAAGCTATGCTTCCTTCTGGCAACATTTCAAACCATGTTAAACCCAGGTCACCAAGGCTGAGAGGAAACAAGATACACATTAGAGCCTCGTTTCGCCGATACACGGCCATAACCTGGCGAAAGTGGCTCGAGTGCATATAGGGGTCTGACTTCCCTTCAGAAGTAATGAATTTGGGCTAGTGAAAACCTGAGGGTAATGGTGTGTTCTCTATTGCCGGAACAAACGGTGAGCTCTGCAACCTCATTAACACTTTGCCTGTTGGTTTGTAGGCAAGGCGTGGTTCTGGCATTCTAACATCGATACTCCCATGTGTTCTAGGAGCCAACTGTTGTAGCACAGAGACTCTACGGGGGTCGCGAGCCTAAATGTCTTCTCTCCTTCGAGCCTTTTCCTCTTGCACTGTACACAGGTTTGCCGACCTAGGCAATTTTGTGTGCCTAGATGTTTGTTTGGTGCGAATACGAGGGCCGATAACTGCTTTCCTCCGTATACGACCTTTCAGTCCTCGTTCTCTCAAACCTGGAGTAACGAGTCTTAAAGGTTCTTGACCATGTGTCGCCTGTTCTGAGCCTCTTGCTTTCCGTTTGAGAGGGTGTGACTTGTCTGTCACGATCTTTTGAGTGGCAAAAGTGCGCTCTGCTTTTGCCTACCTATTATTCTGCCATCCATTTGCCTTTTATCTAGCACTTCATGGTTTCCATGTCTACCGCCATCCTTCGTATCCATTCGTCTTGCTCCCTTACGCGATCTTCTAGAACCTGAGGATCCATCATCCGCCTCTGCCTTTTAGGGCTTTGGGAGCGACGAGGACTGAAGCCCTTTCTTTCTTGTGTTTCCCTTCATGGGTTCTGTCGTTGGGGATCTAACTTTTCCATGGACGGGATAAAAGGTAAACCTTCGCGCCTCTTGTCATCCTCCAGAGTTTGCCCATCAATAGCAGAATGTGGCAAGTCTTCATCATGCATCATAGATTTTAACTAAAGAGGAAACTTAATCAAAAGGTTTTGTTTTTTAAGTGTGCTTCCCACAGACGGAGCCAATTGTACGAGTACGAAATAATCTTCTCGTATAATCTTGTAAAACAGTTTGCACTCCTCCAAATGTCGTTGCTATACTACTTGAAAATACAAACGTAAGCTAGCCGGCGGGTGTGTATCGGAAACCTTTCCGATGCCTGAGTTAGCAAAATAGACAATAGACACAAAAACCTTGTGTATTTGAGAGTAAGAATTGTGATACCTGTACATAGGTCATGTGATGAGCTTTTATAGGTTCTGTCTAACACAATCCTAGTAGGACTCCAACTATCCTTAGCAGAGTCCTCCTAAGAATCACACTCCAAGTATAATGCCTATCCTTGTAACACCCTGCTCACTACTAACCTAGTGAGATGGTTTTTACCTTGGCTCAGTTGACGCGGTCAACCGAGCTAGCTTGTCTCTGCCGTGCTCTTAATGCAATAATGAGGTAGACGGTGTTTTGCCTAGCTATACTTAGCTCGGCCTGTCTCCTTGATAACAGCTCGGCCAGCTTACCATGCCTAGCTTTAAATAGCCAGGTCAGACCCTCTATGGCGTCTTTGCCCTTCTTGGAACCCAGATGACCTGGGACCGAGCTATTTAAAGCTCTCACCCCAGCCTGTAATTCTGCCCAAAGTTAAGGTAGATGGATCAAGCTCGGCCCAATCTCTTCTCCTAAATTACCCTTTCAGGTAGTAAGGCAACGACAATGACTAGAGGAAGCTAAGTAAGAGCACTAAGGAAGGGGGGAGTAGAGTGGCGGCCAGTAGTCGACGATAAACGGTAAACAATGGTTAAGGTTAGGGTTTGTTGAGGAAGAAGAAAAAGATGAGGGTAATATGGTATTATATGAAAATTATTGGTGTGTATTAAGACAAAATTAACATATTCAATTTGTGTGTGGTGTGAACTTAGTAAATGGTGTGTACTGAGAGTAATAATGGTATGTAAATAAAATCACCCTTCTTCTTATAACCCCCACATTTTCTATTTTTTTTTAATTCCAATTTTGTCCTAACATAAAATTTCATTTTTACCCTTATTCATAATCTTCTAACCCTAATTTCCTAAACCCTAACCCTAGCCCCTCTCAACTCTAGCTACCACCTCCACCTGCTGCCACTAATACTTCCATCTCTGTCTCCCTCTTCTTTTCTTTTTTTCTTATTCTTTCGAAAACCCCAGGTTTTCATCTCTCTCTCTTTCTCTCTTACGCGCGCTTGCTTTAGCCGTCGCCACTATAATCTTTCTCTCTCTACGCATGGTTGGGTCGCTAGGGTTTGGAGATGTGATGATGGTGCTCACGGAGTAGTGAAAAGGCGACAATGATGGTAGGGCGTCAAACAACTTCGTCGACTATTCAACTTTTGACTCGGAGATGTCGCCCCACTCGTTGACGACTCTAGCAGAAGCATCGTCGTCAGATGAGAAGTTGTAAAGGATGTCGAATGTGAGGGGTTTGTCAAAAAGTGGGTCGAATGCGGAGAAATGGGTGGTGGATAATATGGGGTTTACGGTGGCGATGGTGGTTTTGGAAATGAGAGAAAATGGCTAGGAAAGTAATAATGGGCACTACAACAAAAAAGGGTTTTTACGGCGCGCAATGCACGCCGTAAAAATCCTTCTACGACGTGCAGACGCACGTCATATTATGACCAGTCATGGAAAGTCATTCACTTTCAACGACATGCTTCGTACGCTGTTAAAAACTATTTAACGACAGATTTTGTGTGTCGTTATTACTTTTTTTACGACATACTTTAGTACGCCGTTAAAAACTATTTAACAACAGATTTTGTGTGTCGTCTTTACTTTTTCTACGACTACTTTTGCACGCCGTTAATTGATGAGACAAACAACAACGCCGATTGTGCGCTGTAAAATATATAATACAATGACTTGCTCTGCCTGCCGTAGATAAGTAGAACATACCACAACGTACATAGTATGTTGTGGAATATTTCATATAATAGTCTATATTTGACCTTTTTTTTTTTTTTTTTTAATTCAGCAGAGTCTATATTTGACTTGTTTTGTACAATCTAATATTACAAACTTCACAAAATATTAATCAACTACCAAAATATTATTTCAACCATGAAAAATAAACTATATCTATAAATTATAAACATTCAAAAATTGTCAATATATACATTCCAAACATCTAAAAGGACTATCCTTTAAGTTCTAAATTATCCAAAAAGTTATAAACCATCCAAAACTGTACATATATAAGTTTGTAAATATTACTCAAAACTATTCAAAAATTATAGAAATCTATTTATCAAAGTCCTCAAAAACTATCCATAGATGATTTATAACTTTGGTATGCTTGTGCATCAACTTTCAATGGCAATGCTCC
Source organism: Camellia granthamiana (assembly GCA_036172215.1). NCBI lineage: Eukaryota > Viridiplantae > Streptophyta > Magnoliopsida > Ericales > Theaceae > Camellia > Camellia granthamiana. The sequence continues at coordinate 108,547,919 of CM069906.1, forward strand.
AAACCCAAGCCTTTTTACCCTACCACGCTATTCTGGACCAAATGCATGAACAATGGCATCATCTTTGATAGACGTTGACCCTTCTTCTGTAGAAGGCTTGTGAAGCTCTTGAACCTTATTCTGCAATATATAACATTTATGATAAGGAATCCAACTCAGACAATATAACAACAAAAGTAATACAAACATTGGTTCGTGCAGAATAATCAACTTATTCTTCACAAAATGATTAAGAAGTTGACATCTAATTTAAAATATTCCATTTCATTTCGAATGAACTATTTTTCTTTCAATTTCTATCCAAATTTCTTAATCATTGTTATCAATTGAACTAAATAGATCTAATATAAAAAAAAAAAAATTACAATCAAAATTGATTGAATTGAAATTATAGAGACCCAATTATCAAAGAGCAAGACCATAGATAAAAAATCAATTAATATCTTTATGGGCCTTTATTAATTATCAGCTAGCCACAAAACAACCTAAGACTACCTAATCCAAACATCTGTTCACCAGCACAGCATATCATCAAGCATCTGTTCAACATCCATACTAAAACAAAACAGCAAAGCAACAGCAGCCCAAACAAGAGATGATTAGTTTTTTATTTGCTTCAGTTCTACATAAAGGTACTTTGCTTAACAGAAAAAAAAAATAAAATAAAATAAAATAGTGCGCTGGCTGTTCAACATTTTCCTATTTCTATCCGTGAATGTTGAAACAAAACTCTTGTAGCCAACCTCATGTTTGGGACACAGCATTTTTGAGTTGCACATCAAGACACTCATAATAGGACACAGCCTTATTGAGTTGTGCAAGTCCTTAGCCAGGTAACTTGAATATTTGTATAATGCTGTATAATTAAAATAAAAAATAAAAACTAATTTGTCCAACTAAACGCAAAACATTAAAAATAAAATAATACATGTTCTCTTTTATTTATTGTTCATCTAAACACAACACAACCACATTAATTTGTTTTCTTCTCTTCACTAAAATAAAAAATTAGATTTATGATGTCCCATTCCTACAACAAAAATAAACCAAGCAGATCCAACAAACATTCGAGTTTAATATCATCAAAACATGGCAATAATGGGGAGGGGGGGTGTTGTACCTTTGAATTTTTACTTTTGTAAGCAAGCTTCCAATTGTTTGCTGTTCAGTTGTTCTATTATTAGCAGAACATAACAGTTCTTCAAGAATATTTACCTGCATTAGCAAATTAGAATGATTAGCTTTAAACTAGTGAAGAGATATTTTTTGGTTAAATTATTTGAACGCCTACAATGGCATAATTAAAATTCATGAACTACTTAGAAAGCAGCTATACTTGGCATAATATTCTGTATCCCTCACTTGGATCCTTACAAATTCCACAAAATTTGGCCTTTGTAACTGATAAGCAGAATGTTTCCATCATATCAATGCACATGTGAACCACCTTGTATCACATCTCTTCAGCCATAGGCAACTATTAACAATCTAAGAAGGGATGAGTGGCCATGACACGCCTGTAGAACCATTTGGGCCTGAATTTCCTGCCACTCGGACTTTTGGATAGGGCTATAGAAATTTAAGCCCAGCCCAACACAGACAATGACACATGATAAGTGTCAAATTTCATGTAGCTCCAAATAAATTTAGTTCATTTATATTTCTAATCAGTATTAACTTATGTAGACACCCCATTTTTGACCGACCTTAAGACT
>CM069906.1:108549833-108680023 GCA_036172215.1 Camellia granthamiana
GTCGACATAATACCGTAAGACAACTACTCTCTAATGGAATTATTTCCATAGAATATGTTAAGTCTAAAGACAACATAGCAGATCCACTAACCAAAGGGTTAGCAAGAGAATTAGTTGAGAATTCATCGAGGGGAATGGGACTAAAGCCTATTAAATAAGAGTTACCACAACGGCAACCCAACCTAGTTGACTGGAGATCCCAAGATCTAGGTTTAAAGGGACAACCGAGTTGTGAATGACTCAGAAGGATCACTGTGGAGTCCAACTCCTACCCATTTCTATGATGAAATAAGTAATGTCTGCAGCGATTTAGGTTAAGTAATGCTTTTAATGATTCTTATATCTAGGTAAACCTAGTGGAGTATGGCAGGATACTTTTCATAAGAATCACCTATGTGAGTGTGAACTGGGCCGGTTCTGTTAGATTTGTGAAGGGCTACAATTCTCTAAAGCATTCATGAAGACCAGGTTGTTCAGGGCCAAAATGAACACAATAGTGAGAACTAAACTGTGTCTGGGAATATACTGTGTGAGTTCTATTGTCTTGGTTTACACAAACGGCTAAACAGTTCAAGACATCATGTTCACTGGTTAGCTAGTAAATCCGATAGTGTCTCACAAGGGAAGGTTCAAAGCCAAAAGCTACCTATCCTTTGCAGAATATTTTCAATTTTTAAACTCTCTGATTAGGTCATGTTGTTGCATTTTCTCTCCGTCAAATTCCATTCATGTGGGGGATTGTTGGAAAAATGGTTTTATATATAGGCATATTTTTTTTAGCCCAATTTGGGTGGACCCCAAATGTTGTTTGGGGTGGGTCCGAAGAGGTGAAGTGTTCCTTGCCGCGTGGCAAGTCACACGGTGAAGACGGAACGTCAAAACCATTTATGAGTGAATGGGAAGATGACGTCGTTTAACATTAATTTTTTGGATAAAATTCTTTTGAATTTTTTCAATAAAAAATTATTGTGGGAATTTAATTTAATTTTAAATTCAAATTTTAGATTCCTGAGTGGTTTCCTAAAAGTTTATAATTGTGGGAATTTAATTTAATTCTAAATTTAAATTTTAGATTCCTTAAGTGGTTTCCTAAAATTTGTACCTCTTTATTTATTTATTAAACTATTCAAATTGTTTATATATATATATATATTCCAAATTGTTTAATGAATAAAGTTCAACAGATTTTTTAGTGCACTACAATTCTTGGACTTGTCCAACGGTCACTTTTGGATTGTATAAATTTTGGTATAACCGTCAGACTTATTTGAATACAATTAGTTGCATCTATTCATTCTAATGGTTGTACCTGTTGAGGGATTTTGATTGCCTATAAAGATAAATCTTTTCCAACAGTCCGAAGATCCGAAAAAATTAGTCTGCTTCTTGTATACTGTTATCCATAATTTTTCCTTTTGCATTTTATTCCTCATTTTAGATTTAGGAATAAATATTCAGAGAGTATAGATCACAGGTTTGGTTCGCCGAACAAATTTATTTGAAATGCTTCTATAAATTTGTGAAGATCATTGTATCCTGGGAGATAGACGCCATTCAACCGTAAGCACCATAGCGGGGCGAATCTATCTTAAGGACAGAGTGTCACACACTCGACTTGGTCTTGTAATTAATATTTGGTTCAATAAATAAATCCGGTATGTAATTTATTTATTTTGTTTGATTTTATTTCAAGTTATTTTTTATACACAGAAGATTGTTCCAACAGTAAGTAGTGTTACAGTCACACTGTGTTTGCGTGTATAGTTGAAGGGGTGTTCGATTATTTTAAATCAAAAACAGATAATCAAAAAACACAAGTTAAAAAGTATCTCTCATTTGGTTTTTTCAAAATTAATTTTTTTTTCAATTTAATTAAGTTATTTCTACTTAATAAATTATAAATATAAAGTATACCAAACAGTATAATACAAATTTCCATATTAAAATAAATTATAAGTTGTTTCTATAATCTCCACCAAACACGCCAGTGTCATTGTATCTTTTATGTTGCGTGTTCTATTGGAGCCAAAGTGACGACTCGTGGTGAGTATGGTCCGGATTGGGGTAAAACCAGGACCAATTCGTTATCTACGATTTCTGAAAAATTGGAACCAATCCAATCCGTTTAAATCATGGAACCAATCCGAACCAATCCATTTAAATACGGATTGGATCGGTTTAAGACTACGGATTCAAATAATTAAATAACAAAAATATATATATATAACACTTTAATTTCATAAAAATATAAACATAGCGCTATATTAGTTCCACAATATCAACATATTTTTTTATAATAGCGACATACTATTCTAGAATTTAAATAACCATAAGAAAACTAGTTTCACCATAAATATTTAGATCATTATAAATTAAAACTAAAAACTAACAAAAAAAAAGTAATAAAAGAAGATATTATACTGTTTTAGGTTTGACTTTAGATTTTATATAGAATAAGAGAAGATACTATGGGGAATGATTATAATAAAAATATAGACTATTTGTATACGGTCCGGATCGGTTCCAATCCGAAACCGGGGGGTTCAATCCGGAACTAATCCGTGGACTAAGAATTTTTAATTCTTCAATTCGGAACCGAACCGCGGATTCAAAAACCAATCCAAACTTATTTGATTGGACTGAACTTAATCGGATTACGGATTTCACAGATTCTTTACTCGGCCCTAGTGACAAGACACTATTTAATGGTATGAGAGGTCAATTTGTACTTGAATAATGTCGAGGGCCATTGTTGTTATCACATTAAAGAGTAGTTGTAGAGTCTTAGCACAAACAACTCATAATTTGTCCAGAATTTATAATGAATGACCGAGATTTATTCAGCCAAGTTGGGGAATTTTTAAAAAGTCAAAAAACTAAAAAGCTACTCAAAAAGTTAAAAAGTTATCACTATTCATCAAAAGTCAAAAATTACGGCTGCACAATTCCCAATCTTAATTTTCCTTTACACACTAATTTATACAATTTTTTAATACATATTTTTCTATAAAAAGTCAAAAAGTTAACCCAAACATCTATATTTTTCCCCTCAACTTTTTAGTCTAAAAAGATAAAAAGTGCACTTATTTAGGACACCCCAAACAACCCCTTAGATATACAATCTAGATCTAGAAATTTGATCACTAATAAATAGACATATAGGTATAAAATATAATGTATACATTAGGACTTCAGTTTTTTTTTGTTTTTTTTTTGTTTTTTAAGAAAAGCATGAGACTTTAGTGGTTTGAAATGTCTTAAATAAGTGCAATTTTTGACTTTTTATAAAAAGATATATAAAAAAGTAGAGAAGAGATATTGATTGATGTGACCTAAAAAAGATAAAAAGATAGACTTATTAGTATATGCCAAACATAAATTTGAGCATTTCAGTAAATGAGCTATAGAATTTAATGAAAATAATGAAAATGAGTCAAGTTAGACCATCTCCAACGGTTCACCAAAACTGATATCAAATTCAAATTTTGATGAAAAAGTTACTGTTCACTGCTCCAACGGTTGCACCAAATGAATATCAGATTGAGATTTCATCAAACAATTCATCAAACTGACGACGAAATACTGATTTCACCAAAACACTGTTGGTGACCGTTGGAGGGAGGACCCGGTCGACCAACCGGTTGGTCAGCCGGTTGACCAACCGGTCGACCGATTTCCTTTACAATTGGTGGGTTCAAACCGGTCAAAAAAAATTCAAACAAGTAAAAAAAATATATATATATATTATTTTGGCTTACCGGTTGACCGGCCGGTCAACCAACCGGTCGACCCATAATATACTGAAATGAGAATGAAAGCTTCTGTTATCAAATTAAAGAACAATTGTTTACTGCAACCACCAAGCTACTTTATAGAAACAATTGTTTCAAACCACCAATAATCATAGATTCAAACAGGACCAATAAAGAACAATTGTTTACTGATAGAACAATTGTTTCAAACCACCAATACAGAACAATTGTTTACTGAAAAAAATATTTACGCTTACCGGTCGACCAACCGGTTGACCCACGTGATTTGATACGGAATTTGATGCACCGTTGGAGTGAGTGGTATCAGATTTGGTGAAATAGGTCATTTTTTACTCAGATTTGGTGAAAAAAGAAGTTCACCGTTGGAGATGCTCTTAGTTAGCCATGGACTCGGACGGTGAGGTGGCTCTGTTTGGTTTTGTTTTTGTTTTCAGAATCTTTTTGGAAAATCTTTTTTCTAAAAATATAATCATTATTTGATGAAAAAAATAAAATAAAAAATGAAAGATCTTGTTCAAAATGTTTGACTATATTTTTTTTGAGAAGCAAAAATAATTTTTTTAAATTTAAAAATATTTTTTAAATATTTATTTTTATCAAATTAATGCTTTAAAAAAAAATTATTTCTGAAAAACAAAAACAAACCACACAGCGATACCTTTGACTGATTAATGGAATCCAACCATCTAAACAGTCGAATTGTGTCCTTATCTTCCAACCACAATCAGCTTGTAGTTTGAATTTTCTGCATTCACTTCTCAAAAACTTAAACTTTTAGTTTTTTTATGTTTTTTTATTTTTATTGAATTTTTTTAATATTTTAAGTAAATTTTTTAATTTTTAAATACACCTAACATAAATACACTTAAAAAATATAATGTTTATCAAAAAAATCTTTAAAAATTTACTAAATACCAAAAATATTAAAAAAAAATACGAAAATTCAGTACATTTTTCATATTCTTATATATTTATTAATTTTTTAAAATATTTTACATTTTAGATATATTTAAGTAAGGTATATCTAAAAAAGTAAAAAAATTACTTAAAATTTTAAAAATATTCACTAAAAATAAAAAAATACGAAAAATAAAAAATTGAATTTTTAAAAAATTGAATCTAAAATATTAAAACACGCTGAAGGAGCGTAGAGTTTTGAGAAAGAAAGCACACAGGAAGGTTGTCTATACTACGGCACAAACATATCAAAATTTCTTAATTTGACATAACTATCCTCCTATCTTTTTAAACTACCATTGGATTTTTATACAATATATGTTTATTTTAAGAAGTAGATTAAAAGTCATTTTTTAAAATTTTTTTTTTTTTTTATTTTTAAAATACATATAAAAAAGTAAAGAGATGATTTGACTTAAAAAAGTTAAAAAATTAAAAAGTTTACTTTTAACTCAGTTGACAAAATAGACCATAATAATCATTGATAGACAAATTTTGTCATAGATAAAATTTCTGATTGTAGATTACGTTGTCTAAGAGTATGCTTGGTATGATGAAATGAATTGGAATAGATTTGTAATAGTCATTTCTTTCTCCACCCCCAAAAATTGTCATTATATTCTATCATGAAATCATTCTAAAACGAGTGTCGTTATTATGCTATTACTATTACTTGCTTCTACTCTTTTCCACCACCTCCCATTGCCTACCGCTACCACCACAACTATCACCATCAACCACATCAATCATTCTATTGTTACTGCTATAACCATCCTACAACCACTACCACTACTACGTATTACTATCGCCTACCACCATCACTATCCTATTATTGTCATTATCACTACAACTATTATACCCTACTATCATAACCACCTCTACCATCCTATTATTACTACTATAACCATCTTACCACCACTTCCATAGCCACCGCTACCCTACTATTGTTGTCATTCTACTAGCAACATGACACCACCACATAATACCAAATTAAAACCACCACTCATGCCTCTATTTCCATCACAAGTATTACTTTCACAACCATCAAAATTATCATAATCTAGACAATTTTAGTTGTTACTAGTTTGATAAATAAATTTTTTTATTTCATTTGTTTAATATGTAGAAATCAAGTCATGTAATGTAGGAGAGAAGTAAGTCATGGCTCAAATGAGTAGTAGTTGATGATAAAAGTTTGGGATTTGATTTTTTATTATTTAAAATATATAAAAGAAATACTTTAAGAAGTATTTTAAATAAAATGTGTAGATTATCATTTTAGATTTGATTCACAAATTTTAGGTCATGCTTGGCTCCATAGGTGGGGAATTGGATTAGCAGTCCTCTAGGTCTTACATAATTCATATTTGATTGATAAAAATGGAAGGGAATTAGTAGTCCATGAGACTATGAATACTATACACTCAATCCAAAAAAATAAAATAAAATAGGACTATGATTACCTCACATAGTGAGATTAACTTTTCCATAGGAGAGGTGGAATTGCTAATCCAATCCTATGAGATTGGGTGTGAAAAGACAATTTTGTTATTACAACACAAAAATAACAAAACTAATTTTTATACAATTGAAGGTGTTTATGTAATTTTATAGATTTAATCCTAACAAATTATTACAACAACACTAGTATACAAACAAACACATTTATCATACATCTCTAAACTAATATCACCATATTAACATAATCCACCAAACAAACCAGATCTAAAATTTAGAACAATTTTTTATGTATTTTTCTTAGTACAAATATTGCCAAAGTGGGGGTAAAATGTAATACAATAACTTCCATTAACATCTATTTAAAACTTTGTGTTGTTTTGAAAAGTATGTTAAAAATTAGTTTTTTGATTTTATTATTTTTTAAACGGATAAAATTATAAAAAAAATAGAGAGATGATGTAACCTAAAAAATAAAATTAAAAAACAGTCCCAAAAAAAAAAAAAAAGCCAAAGTTGCCAAAATGGGCCTTTGATAGGGGTGTTTTTGCTATTTTAGAAATGTAAAGGACATTAGCTGTAATTTGATAAGCCACAAGGGTCTGGATTTAATTTTACAATTTTCTTCCCTCTCCAGAAAAGTAAACGAGAGAGAAACACACAAGAAGAGATTTCAATCTCTCTCTTAAATTTTTCTTCCTCTTTCTCTCACTAGTTTTTTGAGCCGTGGACTCGAGCAATTGTTCCTCTTCTAGTTTCCCGAAGCTTAAATCTGTTTGTTATTTCAGTTTTTTCGCCCAAAAATGGAAATTTTCTGGTAATTATCAAGTGACAGTTGAACAGCAAAGAACTAGTTTCACTTTCATGAGTCTCTGGTGTCCTTAAAGCTCGAGAATTTCGGTGAAACATCTGATTCTGTGTCCTATTTCATTTCCACAGAGAAGATTAAATTCAAAATTTTTAACCGTTGGGTTGCACTGTTTTCGCCGGCGGCCAGTTTACCCGTAGCATCGGCGACTAGTATTTCAGATCCTTCGTCGTTCTCTGAGCTCAGAGATGATTTTGAGTTATGGGTTTTGCTAATTAGCTTGTTTTTTAATCTGGGTTTGGGTCAGAACTTGATTACAGGCTGGTTGGTAGGTGGGAAAATAGAAAAAAGCAAGGTTGACTGGCGGATAGATAGATAGAAAGAGCTCAATGAGTCGAAACCCAACATTCCTCAACTTTTTGAATATAAATTAGTACCAATTTCATCATCCATGAATGACTACACAGCTTCAGAGAATCAAATTGTCCCTCCAAAACCAGAAAAGAAGAAGCGAAATCTCCCCGGAATGCCAGGTAAAAAAAATCATTGATTGATTATAAGTATTTTTTTTTTTTTGTTTCCTTCAATTGAATTTATATATGATTTTTTTATATATATAATTTTCATTTTCAGATCCAGATTCTGAGGTGATTGCTCTGTCTCCAAAGAGTTTACTAGCTACCAATCGATTTGTATGTGAAATCTGCAGCAAAGGGTTTCAGAGAGACCAGAATTTACAGCTCCATAGGAGAGGACACAATCTTCCATGGAAGCTTCGTCAGAAATCAAGCAAAGAGGTTAGAAAGCGAGTCTATGTGTGTCCCGAGACGTCCTGTGTTCACCACGATCCTTCGCGAGCACTCGGCGATCTCACGGGGATTAAAAAGCATTTCTGCAGAAAACATGGCGAGAAGAAATGGAAATGTGACAAGTGTTCAAAGAAATACGCGGTTCAGTCTGATTGGAAGGCTCATTCGAAGGTTTGTGGAACTAAAGAGTACAAATGCGATTGTGGGACTCTGTTTTCAAGGTGGTGGTTGTTGAATTGAATCCTCTGTTTTTTTTGTTTCCTCTGTTTTCAGTGTTTTGGGTTTTCTGAAATTGCTTCTGTTTTGGTTGTTTTGAAGGAGGGATAGCTTTATCACACACAGAGCTTTCTGTGATGCCTTAGCTGAGGAGAGTACTAAAGCAGGGGCACCTCATGAGGACTCGAAAATTGATATTGTTGCTTCATCGCCACCATCGCTACAACCAACAGCTGAGATATCCTCTGTTTTGCCCATTCAAAATTCAGGTATTTGCGGCAATATTTTTGGAAATTTTGCTATTTTTAGTTTGGGTTTTGTCTGATGCGTTTTAGCTGAATAAAGAAACAAAAAACTTAACTTTGGAGTAAGTTGTTTTTTGTCATTTACTGATCTTTGTTCTGTTCTGTTTATCCACAAGACTATACTGATCTGAGATTTTGTAAGACATGAACTAGAAAACAAGAAATACAAGTTTTTTTAGAGGAGAGCTAATGCAAATAGATTCAAAAGCTAAAAAAGAGAGTGAAGTGGATATTGTGAAAGGAGACTATTATTGATTCTCTTTTTACCTCAAATATTGTTCTTTAATGAGAAAAGCCCAACTTTTCTATGAATAATGTCTCTTGAGTGAAGTGGATTATTATTGATTCTCTCTTTACCTCAAATATTGTTCTTTAATTTCTATAGGTATTATATAATTGATCCTTCTCTATTTATTTTGCTTTTGAATGTTTCTATTTTTCCAGAGTTGCGAAAAAATGCAAATCTGACCCAGATCTTAGATGATGCACCGGTAAGCTGTGGCAATACTAGCAGCTCGAGCAGCAATGGAAGTACAAGCAGTAGTGTATTTGGTAGCTTGTTTGCATCTTCAACAAATTTACAACCTCAACCAGCTGGATTTACCAACTTAATCCGATCCATGTCTCATCCTGAACGAGTACCTGACCTCACACCATCTTCATCCACTGAACCTGTTTCTCTGTGTCTCAACACCAATCATGGGTCTTCAATTTTTGGCACTGCAGGGCAAGAACTCAAGCAGTATGCTCCACTACCCCACCCAGCGATGTCTGCGACAGCATTGCTTCAGAAAGCTGCTCAGATGGGGGCAGCTGTAACAAATTCATCGTCGCTGAGAGGGTTTGGGATTGCTTCATCGACCTCTTCCGGAGAGCAGGACTGGGATCGGGGGCAGATTCAGCCAGAGAGTGGCTCTGATTGGAAGGAATTGATGTTGGGGACCCAATCTGTGTTTGGTCGCAAGCAAACGATCCTTGATCTTCTTGGGTTGGGGATGGCTGCCGGCAGCAGCCCCACTAGTGGGCTATCGGCCCTAATGACCTCCATTGGTGGCGGCGGCTTTGATATGGCCACCGCAACAGCAGCAACATATGGTGGTGGAGAATTCAGCGGCAAAGACATGGAAAGAAGCTCATGACAAATTGAAGCTGCAGATGTAAGATATGTAATATTTATGACCAGTAATGCCCTTATGGAGGCAAGCATTAAACCAGAGGCAGTAATAGGCCCATGGTTCGGAATCCTTCCTATTGTGGAATGAGGATATGGCTGTATTATGTCTAGACTAAGACGGCAGGCGGGCCGGGGGGAGAGAAAGAAGAAAGAAATGAGTGGAAAGCAGTGAATTATTGTGAATGTGTGAGATTGTAAAGCTAGAAAATGTAACAAGAAGAATCTGTATATGGCAAGTGGATCTGGATATGTCTACCAAAGACGGAGGAGGAAGGGATGAATTTATGCTATTCGAATTGAAGCCTTTTGGTTTAGAAAATAGAAGGGTTTTAGTTGAATTTCCCATAGGATGAGGATGAAGTGGATTTTGGGTCGATGATAGAAGGAAAAACATCTTGAATTTTGGTTTTTTATTCAGCTTAGGTACACTGGAACCAGTTAGCCTCGAACCAACTTGATTATTTATGAATAAATTTGTAATTTTGACCACAATAATATATATGTTTGTGTTGTGTTTATATCTTTGTCGTGAAATACTAGAATAATGGTGGGTTGGTATCTAGTCAACTTTCCAGAAAAATGACTCCATATTGCATACAGATTCTCCTTGGGAAGGAAAGTCCAGGGAATATAAAGTTTCCAGAAAAATTTCGTATAAAAAATGTTAGAAGTCTCAATTTTTTTTTATCAAACATTGATATGGGTGTGTATCCACACTCTTGTAAATGTTTGATAAGAAAATTGATAGAAAATTTTTTATCCGTCATTTTGTACTGTGATGTAAAGTTTGAGTGAATCTCAATCATTGACTTTACACTACGGGTGTGTTTGATTGGGGGATAAGGAGGTAGGCTATCCACTATTTGGACTCCATGTCCGGCCTTATCCGTTTTTTGATTTTTTTCAGTCTGCCAGACTCCATGTCCGGCCGGACTCCATGTCCCCCATATGGGGGACTATCCTGTCCTCTTGGGGGGGTGGGATTATTTTGGGGGGACTAATCACTATTCGGATTAGATGCGAAAATGACAATTTTGACCATCGGCTATTTAATTATGTATTATATCTAATAAAATTCAATAAAATTTAAATGTCTCAATTTAAAAATAAAATAATTTTATTTAACTTTTTATTAATGTTTTATTTATTTAATTTTTTAAAATAATTTTTTATAGATATTTTATTGATGTTTTATTTTAAAATTTTGTTTATAATTTATTTAATTTCATTATTTAAATTGTAATAGGTGTTTTATTTAAAATTTTAATTAAAAAAATAATATAAATTTTTTTTACAGGTTATACAGTATTTTATTAAATCAAATTTATTAGTGGTTATTTATTTATTTAATTGTGTAAAAAAATAAATTTATGTAAAAAAAATAAATTTAATTTATATTATTAAATTAATGATATTTTTTGTATGTAAAAAAACAAACACAGTAACGTTTTGTATGTAAAAAAAAATAATGATTTGTTATACAGTAATGATTTAAAACAAATTTTATTGATATTTTATTTATTTATTTATTTATTTTAAAAAAACAAATTTATTTAATTAAAAATAATTAAAATATTAAAGATATGTTTAGTATTGCTATTCCTTAGTAAACAATTGAAAAAGGACAAAATAGTCTTTTGTTCATTTATCCTGTCCAGTCCGTCCAACCAAACGTTGGATTCACTAAAAATAGTCATTTCCAGACATCTAATCCTATGAAAAAACTAACACAGGATACATATCCAATCTGACCAAATAATCCGGGGGATTCACAGTCCCAGGATTCAAGTCCGATGGATTCTAATCCCCCTTATCCAGTCCGCCCAATCAAACACACCCTATCGGTATTTTTTTTTTTTTTTTTTTTTTTTTTTTTTGTGGTAATGATTCCCAAGAGAGAACGGTAATGTTCATCATGTATAAGATAACAAACTAGAAAATTTATCAGACAGGGTTATTTTAGAGGGGAATTTTCACTTATTTGAAAAAAGTGTATACTAGTTATAACATTTGTGACTTTTGATTATAACTTATTATAATATTAATTATAATTTATTATGACTTTTGATCATGATCTATTGTGATGTTTGTTATAATTCATTGTAGTGTTAGTTATAATTAGTTATAAACTATTGTATTATTATTTTAGTTGTGAGTATTTTATAACTTGTATATAGTATACACCTTTTTAAGAAGTGTATATTGTAACATTATCCTATTTTAAATAGTCATCAAAAGAAAAAAAAGAGTGTAAAATAAGCTGGGTTTTTAGCCCAAATGTTTATATTGACTTTTTCCATAATTTCATAACAAAAGTGTGGCTCATAATACTAAAAGAATATTAGTCAACTCATTTATATAATAAAAAAATTGTATTAAAATATTAATTGTGACAGGGCTAGGCCCATAAGGATTACGGCCCACAGTGAACAACCCTAGCCCCCTCGCTCAGGACCCACAACAGGACCGGCCTGGCAAAGCCTAAGATAGCTGGAGTCCAACAGGGCATGGAGGGCCAGTGATATTCAGACACACGGCAAGTGAGGCACAAGCCACGTCAGCAGACAAAGATCTGCAAAGTTATTGCCATAGCACATCACCATTAAGGCAGTCCATCACAGCATTTATTGTGACAATACCCCCCAGCCGGAACAAGACCCCCTTACCCTGAACAAGGCAAGCTACAACACAGGCTTTAGGCGAAGGGGGCAGGTCGGCAGAGACAGTGAAATGATTACCAGAGGATATAAGCAAAGATGAAAGACAACAAGAAGGTTGAGCTTTCCTAACTCCTATCTCTCTCTCTACACTTCATATACTAATTTGCTCGTCGGAGGGTTCACTGGGGGACTACCCCGTTCCCCGTTGGACTTATTTGCAGGTTACTCCGGTGGTCCCTACCTCCAAGACTCGGACGCGTGGAGCTTGGATCAGTCCGACCCATCCACCAAGAACGAACTGTATCATCAGTGAACTGTATCATCAGTTGGCGCCGTCGGTGGGAACTGGTTTCGGTCCGCGCGCCAGTTGTGCTCATTGTCGCCGGAGACCCTTGTTCCAATAATCTCTTCCTCCTACCCATCAAGGTGTATGGTCACGACTAGATCCATGGCTTCTCATCACAATGCTGCCGACCACCAAACCGACCCTCCCAACCCAAACCAACCACCACAGTACTTCATCGAACTCACCAATAGCATCAACCGCATGGCCGAGCAAAACCAGGCCCTGATAAATGCCCTGCTCCAAAGAAATCTTCCCATTCCACCTCCACCGCCTCCAGATGTCCCACCTAATCCAGAACGAACCCTGAGCCATGCTGGCCCGCAACCCAACCCTCCTAACTTGGAAGGCCATCAGCCTCCTCACCCACATGTACATCCTCCACCTCCGCACCCACCGATCATACCTCTAGCCCCGGAGGGGGAAGCCAGCAGTGTCCAGCCCCCATTCCTCTCCGGTGCTGACAATATTCCCCTCTGGGACGCTGAGCTCCGAGCCATGAAGCTCCAGCTCCAAGGGGTTATGCAGAACATCCAACACAAGCCCTCTGCCATTGCAAACTCACCATTCGTTGCTTCCATCCGAGACAAACCCCTGCCAGCCAAATTCAAAATGCCCACCATCGACTCCTTCGACGGTACGACCGACCCAGTCGACCATTTGGAGACTTATCGCACCCTCATGATTCTGCATGCCTTCCCCGACGAGATCATGTGCCGAGCTTTCCCTGTGACACTAAAGGGTTCAGCTCGGCTGTGGTTCAGTCAACTACCAGCAGACTCTATCTCCACCTTCCAGCACCTCAGCGACTCTTTCCTCAGCCGCTTTATCGGAGCCCAGCGCCAGCGCCGCCTTGCAACCCAGCTCCTTAACATCCGTCAGACCGAGGGCGAGTCACTGCGCAGCTTTGTTACTCGCTTCAATACCGAAGCTTTACAGGTGGCTGAAAATGATGACAAGGTCATCCTCACCGCATTCATGGCCGGGCTACGGTCGTCTGATTTCCTCTTCTCCCTTTCTAAAAACCCCCCGACCTCCATGGCAACCCTGCTCTCCAAAGCCCAAAAATACATGAATGCCGAAGACTCATTAGCCGCTCGGCAAGACCCAATTACTAAGAACCCGACCCCCCGAGACAAGAGAAAAGACCCCGAACCTCGAAATACTCAGTACAACAACCAAACACCCCACTATACCGACCGACCTCCGCGCACTGACCGACCGGCACCAGCCAGACCGCCCGGCCGGTTCGAGAGATATACACCCCTTAACTCCCCTATGGAACATGTCCTCCACCAAATCCAAAGGGACTACCCTCTCAAATGGCCCCAGCCTTCACGAAACCCATCCGGTCGGAAGGACCAGTCTAAATACTGCCGTTTTCACCAAGACCATGGCCATAACACTGACGATTACATCAACCTCAAGGACCAGGTCGAAGCCTTGATACGTCAAGGACGCCTCAGCCGGTTCACAGACATTCGCCCTCAGCAGAGACACCGGGCTGAGGCCCCCAGACAAGACCGCCGACGCTCACCACCCCGACAACCAGCTCAGCAAAACCAAGGCCAAGATCGACCCCAACAGCCCCGACCCCCAGCTCATCCTCAGCCGCCTGTCGGCGAAATCCGAGTCATTTCAGGTGGTCTTGCCTGCGGAGGCCCCTCCCGATCAGCTCAGAAGGCTGAGCTCAGAAAGATCAGACAGGGTTCAGACAAAACAGTTGCCGCTGTCGACCGACCAACCAAGCAACCCAAGCAATGCACAGAGCCCATCACTTTTTCGGATACTGACTGCACAGGCGTCCGCTATCCTCATGACGACCCGCTCGTCATCTCTGCTATCTTATCAAACTACAAGGTCAGACGAATTCTTGTCGACAACGGCAGTTCTTCAGACCTCATATTCCTCAGCTGCTTTCGCCAGCTCAAAATTGGGGAGGAAAGTCTGTCCCCCCTCCAGACCCCATTGGTCGGTTTTACTGGCGACCGCGTGACGTCTATCGGCTCCATCGATCTCCCCTTCACCCTTGGCGAGTACCCCAGGCAGACCACAAGACTGCTTACATTCCTGGTAGTCGACTGCCCTTCCGCCTATAATATGATCCTTGGTCGCAGCGCCCTCAATGCTTTCCAAGCCATCACATCAACCTACCACCTCGCCATGAAATTCCCTACCGACCTGGAGATCGGAACAGTCCGAGAAGAACAGACCATAGCCAGGGAATGTTATGTGGCTTCACTCAAGGACGTCAAGCTGAAGGAGGCCATGATCATCGAAGGACTTGACGTCCGAGATGAGGACGAGCTGGTCAAAAGGAAGCCCGTGGAGGAACTTGTAGAGGTTCCCATCCACCCCACCAACCCAGCAAAAACAGCCAAGATAGGCAGCCAACTACCTCCCCAAGCCAAGGCTGACCTCACCGCTCTTCTGACGGAACACAATGATGTATTCGCTTGGACCCATTCAGACATGCCAGGTATAGACCCCTCCTTTATCACTCACTGCCTCAGCATTGAACCCCACTTCCGACCACACCGCCAGAGGCAACGCATCTTCCACTCGGAGCGCAATACCCTTATAGCCGTAGAGGTTGACAAGCTCCTTGAGGCCCAATTCATCCAAAATGTGGATTATCCTAAATGGTTGTCCAATGTGGTGCTAGTCCGCAAAAACAACGGCAAGTGGCGTCTGTGTGTCGACTACTCTGACTTGAACCGAGCTTGCCCCAAAGATAGCTATCCACTCCCCCGAATTGATCTGCTGGTCGACGCCACGGCCGGTCACCAAATGCTCAGCTTCATGGACGCCTTCTCTGGGTACAACCAAATCATGATGCACTCATCTGACCAGGAACACACATCCTTCATCACCGACAGGGGCACCTACCACTACCGTGTCATGCCGTTCGGACTGAAGAACGCGGGGGCTACTTACCAACGGTTAGTCAACGCAGTCTTCCACCATCAGATCGGTCGGAACATGGAAGTGTATGTGGACGACATGCTAGTCAAGAGCAAACTCTCCACTGACCATCTGACCGACCTCAAAGAGACTTTTGCCACCCTTCGCAAGTATCAGATGAAGCTCAACCCCGAGAAATGCGCCTTCGGCGTAGGATCTGGCAAGTTCTTAGGCTTTATGGTCAGTCACCGCGGCATTAAGGCTAACCCCGAAAAGATTAAAGCCTTGATTGAGATGCAGTCACCCAAAACCGTTAAAGAAGTTCAAAGACTTACCGATAGAGTGGCAGCCCTCAACCGTTTCATTTCGCGCGCAACAGATAAGTGCCTACCATTCTTCAAAGTTCTTCAGCAGACTTTTGAATGGACAGCTGAGTCCGAAACAGCCTTTCAGCAGTTAAAACAGTGCATGGCCAAGCCACCCCTTCTCTCACAAGCCATCACAGGCGAGGCCCTCTTCCTATACCTAGCAGTATCAAGCACCGCCGTCAGTGCAGCCCTTATCAGAGAAGACGGCTCGGTCCAACGGCCAGTCTACTACATCAGTCGGGCTCTGAGGGGAGCAGAGCAGAATTACCCATGGTTAGAAAAATTGTCCTTGGCTTTGGTCACCGCCTCTAGACGACTCCGTCCTTACTTCCAAGCCCACTCCATAGTGGTCCTAACAGACCAACCCCTGAAGAAGGTTATGCAGCAACCAGAGCTTTCCGGCCGGCTGATACAGTGGTCAGTAGAACTCAGCCAGTTTGATATCTCCTACCGCCCTCGAACAGCGATCAAGGGACAAGCTGTGGCCGACTTCATCCTGGAATTCACCAATCCTACACCAACCATTACCCCAACAGCCCCACCAGCTCTTGCCGACCCTGAAGATCCTCATTCCTGGACTCTCAACGTCGACGGATCATCCCGCAGGGAAGGTAGTGGGGCTGGCATTATCCTCACCTCTCCTGAGGGTGGCTACTTCAAATGTGCTCTTCGTTTCTTGTTTGAGGCCAGTAATAACGAGGCCGAATATGAAGCTTTGATAGCAGGACTCCACCTTGCCAAGGACATTGGTGTCAGTCACATCCAGGTATTCAGTGACTCACAGCTCATCGTCGGGCAGATTACTGGGGAATTCGACGCCAAGGATGAAACAATGAGGAAATACAGGGATATGGCATTACCCCTTGCCCGCCTTTTCAACACCTTCCACATACAGCATATCCCACGAGCGGCAAACTCCAAGGCAGATAAGATGGCTCAGCTAGCCTCTGCTGACCATTCCAACCTCAGTCATGATGTCCGCCTCGAATATCTACACCACCCAGCCATTTTGCCCGACCGACAAGAAGTACAGTTCATCCAGGATGAACCCATCCCTTGGGCCATCCGACATCTCCCTCTTCTTGACCACAGGGGCACTCCCAGATGACCAGCAGCAGGCAGCCAAAGTTAGGGCACGAGCATCCAATTACATAATCATCGCGGGCATATTGTACAAGCGTGGTTTTTCGCGGCCTTACCTACGGTGCCTCAACTCAACTCAAGCAACCTATGTACTGCAGGAGGTCCATCAGGGAATTTGTGGCAACCATTCAGGTGGAAGGGCCCTAGCCCATAAGATACTCCGCACTGGGTATTTCTGGCCAACTTTTAATCAAGATGCGGTCGACTTTGTGCTCAAGTGTGATAAGTGTCAACGCTTCGCCAACATCCCCCACGCACCCCCCACAGAATTGATCACGCTCAGCAGCCCCTACCCTTTCGCCAAATGGGGGATCGACCTGGTCGGTCCGCTTCCCACGAGTCGAGGCCAGACCAAGTTTGCAATCGTCGCCATTGATTACTTTACCAAGTGGGTAGAGGCCGAGCCCCTGGCCACCATCACCGAGCGGAACACAACCAAGTTCATCTGGCAGTCGATCGTTTACAGATTTGGCATCCCTCAGGCCATTGTCACCGACAACGACAAGCAATTCGACAACGCCAAGTACAGGCAGTTCTGCGCAGACCTCCAGATTCAACCTTGTTTCTCTTCCCCGGTCATCCCCAAGCCAATGGCCAGGTTGAGGTCACCAACCGTTCTCTCCTGAAAATCATCAAGACTAAGTTGGAAGCCGCCAAGGGACTGTGGGCAGAAGAACTTCCGAATGTGCTCTGGGCCTATCGAACAACAGCGAGGACTCCCACTGGGGAAACCCCATTTCGCCTAACATACGGTGCTGAGGCGGTTATCCCGGTGGAAGTCGGTCTGCCTACTCCCAGAATTTTACACCCAGACCCAGCACTCACCGAAGAACTCCGTCGGGCAGACCTGGATTTAATTGACGAGCTCAGAGAGACCACCGCTGTCAGACTAGCTTCGTATCAGCAGAAAATGAGAACACACTACAATCGCAGAGTCCGACCACGAGAGTTCTCTGTAGGGGACCTTGTCTTAAGGGAGGCAACTCTTGCCACAAAGAATCCGACTGAGGGCAAACTGGCAGCCAAATGGGAGGGGCCCTACGTGGTGAAAGCCCGACCACGACCAGGCACTTATCGACTTCAAGACATGGACGGCCGCGACCTCCCCCATCCCTGGAATGCCGAACATTTGAAGCGTTACTATCAGTGAATTCATACTATTGTATCGCCACAATTGTTGTATTTCCCTTTTTAATAGATAATGCAAACTTCGGACTGAGCTCCCAACTTTTATCATTTAACTGTCTGTATGCCGTTCTCATGACTCTCTCACTTGCAGCATTCAAAAGCCTCAGCCAGACCTAAGCACCTTCAAAAGCCTCAGTCAGACTGAGCACTTTCAAAAGCCTCAGCCAGACCTGAGCACCTTCAAAAGCCTCAGTCAGACTGAGCACTTTCAAAAGCCTCAGCCAGACCTGAGCACTTTCAAAAGCCTCAGCCAGACCTGAGCACCTTCAAAAGCCTCAGTCAGACTGAGCACTTTCAAAAGCCTCAGCCAGACCTGAGCACCTTCAAAAGCCTCAGTCAGACCTGAGCACTTTCAAAAGCCTCGGCCAGACCTGAGCACTTTCAAAAGCCTCAGCCAGACCTGAGCACCTTCAAAAGCCTCAGTCAGACTGAGCACCTTCAAAAGCCTCAGCCAGACTGAGCACTTTCAAAAGCCTCAGCCAGACTTGAGCACCTTCAAAAGCCTCAGTCAGACCTGAGCACGTTCAAAAGCCTCGGCCAGACCTGAGCACTTTCAAAAGCCTCGGCCAGACCTGAGCACTTTCAAAAGCCTCAGCCAGACCTGAGCACTTTTAAAAGCCTCAGTCAGACTGAGCACTTTCAAAAGCCTCGGCCAGACCTGAGCACTTTCAAAAGCCTCGGCCAGACCTGAGCACTTTCAAAAGCCTCAGTCAGACTGAACACTTTCAAAAGCCTCAGCCAGACCTGAGCACTTTCAAAAGCCTCAACCAGACTACCTTTGCGGTCACAAATTACAAAAAAAAAAATCTTTCCTAAGCCAAATTCCAACGGTATTCCCCAATTTCTTCTCTACACGTTTACAATTGACCATTTAGTTACATTTCAAAACCTACTTTCCTGCCCTCATTCGTGGATCCTTCACTCATATTTATTCACAGATCTTTTATAACGATCATTTTCCACAATCATGTTTTACAACTTCGTACTGCAGTTTCTCAATTACTCACCCATCGAAATTTTATACAAGTACATTTCACCATGCATTGGGGAATTCATTACTTTACCCTCCCTTATTTAAAAAAAAAAAAAAAAAAAAAACAAACAAACAAAGCAACACAGAGAGAAAAATTCACTGGAGTCATCAACTGGAAGAGTAAATGAAATTTTATTCCTCCAAAATGGGTGTACCAGTTCATTACATCACTTCAAAAGCAAAACATAATACAATAAAGACAAAACAAAAACTCCTAAGTACACTTATTCTTCATATCACTCCTCCTCCTCACTAGAGATAAGATCTGCCTCTTCTATACCCTCGTCCAGGGGGGTCTGGGCCACATCATCCTCCCCAATCGTCACCCTGCTAAAGTCAAGCTCTGGGAACAGCTCTTCCGCCCTGCGCTTGAACATTTTCCACCCGCTGTCCCAGTACTCTGCCATTTCATGCTTATAAAAGTCTGACCGTTGGAAGCTCTCTATGACTTCAGATTCAGGTCTTCCTTCAGCCGTCGTCCGTGATGGGCCAGCCCCCCCAGACTCCTCCTTTGCCAGGCTGCTCGCCACTGCGGCATCAATGGCCATCTAAAATTCAGGCGATCCCTTGAATTGTTCAACTGCTGCCACGTACAGATCGGGGAAGGCTGCCCTTTTAGAGGCTGCCTTCGCCCTTTCCTCGTCCAGCTCTCTTTGTAGGATCGCCTTCTCAGAGGACGCTTTGGCCCTTTCTGCCTCCAACTCTCCACGCAGAGCATCAACCGCGGTGGCTCCCCTCCTCCTCTCCTCCTCCACCTCCTTCTTTAGGCTCTCCCTCTCCGCCGTCGCCTTCTCCATCTCTGCTTCCAACTCCCTCATAAGCCTCCCTCTCTCCTCCCCTGCCTTGGCAAGCTCGTTCTCCAACTCCTTTTGCAGAGCCTCAACCTTAGCATCTGCCTCATCTTTCTGCTTCACCAGCTCTTCGTTGCTGTTCATGGCCTCTTCATGCCGATCGTTGGCAATGGCACAGGCTCGTTGGGACTCTTCCAACTTCTTCTGCTCGCCGACCAGCTGGAACTCGAGTGACACAACCTTGCGGTGTGTATCCTCCAGCTCCAGCTTGACTGCTTGCAACTCAGCCTGGACATTCTTCTAACTTGCCTTCTCAGCCTTCAGTTTTTCCAGCTGTGCCTCAGCCTTCTCTACCTTGAGCCTGGCTCCCCCCGCCTTCCTTAGAAGAGCCCCTGCCAGGGTAGTTACCTCCATCTGAGCGGAGCATAACCCCCTCAGCAGGTCAGCCTCACTGAATCTGGAGGCCGCGCGCAAGTCTGACCCTTCCACAATTTTCAACAGACGGTCAGCCCCTACCCTAGCTGGCCCCTCTTCCCCTTCCACCCTTCCAGCCACCGCGCGAGCATGGTAGAAGGCGGTGTTCAGACCCACTCCTCCTTCCTGGGGTTCAGGACCCCTTTGGGTCTGTTGCCCCCCACTTGGCTCAGCACTGCCTACACCCACTGCCACTTGAATTGCTGGGGCGACCTCCACAGCCTCCAGTGCTGGGATGACCCTTGCTACTTCTGGGGTATCTTTGACCACAGGGGTCTCCACTGCAGCTGGAGCCTCCTTCACCTTCTTGGACCCAGGCTCCCCTGCAGCCTCTGCAGGGGCACTTCTCTTCTTCCTCTTCCTCTTCAGAGCCTCCTCCCCATCCCTGGCCCTCTCCTTCACAGGATCCACAGGGAGCTTTCGTGGTTCAAACTTACTTAAGTCCTTCTCCCCCAACGGCTTTGGGCGAGGCCTGATCCTCTCCTTCGCAATCGGTTGTGAAGGTCGGTCGTCCTGTGCTTTCTTGAACATGGTGGCTTTGGCAAGAATGGCTTGATCCTCAGCCTCCTGAGCCTCCCTCCTTGCCTCCAACTCTGCTCGGTCAAGATCCCCACCGATCGGTTGAGGACCCAGCCTTGCCTCAAACAGTGCAGAGGGCTGCACGAGGTCATCCCACCTCGCCTTCTCTTTCTCCCTCTACTCTTTCACCCTCTTCACCCTCTCCCCCGCCGCGGGCCCCAGTATTGCCTCCACCGTCCTGATTGGCACCTTCCAGATGGTGCGCACCCCAGGCCCCTCGTTGGCAGAAACGTAGAACCACCGTGCCCGCCATCCCTTGATTGACGTAGGCAGACCAGCCACCAACCCCTTCCCTACAACTGCCTGCAGGGTGACCCACGTTTCCTGTTGCCCTGAGGCCTTGTAACAGGCAAAGAACTCCTCCACTGCCATCGACTCCCCCTCATTCGCCTTTGGCCATGCACTTGCACAGGCCAGCAGAATCTTCCAGGCATTGGGCATCAGCTGGCCCGGGGCTACTTCTAGGTGGTTGAGCACGTCCACCACTATTTGAGGCAGTGGCAACCTCAGCCCCCCCTTCAGAGCCTCCTCGTACAGGGAAAACCCTCATAGCCTGGCATCCGATGGCCTTTCCGTCGACGTTGGCAACAACAACTCCACTTCCGCCGGAATTTGGTACTTCTCGCGGATTGCCTTCAACTCCGCCTCTGTTATCGTCGATTTGTCCGCCTTGTGTGCCAATGATCTGGCTCCGCCTGACTGATCGGCGTCGGAGCTGCCACCAAGGTGGAACCATGGAAGGGTATCGTTGTTTCCTCCACCCTTTCGGCCCTGTACTGCGCCGCTAGCTCCACTGCATCATCCTCTCCCAGTGGATCCACCCTCACATTCACATTTTCCTCTTGCGCCATCTCTAAACTGTGTCTGCGGATCGCTTCTGATGCAGGGACTAAGAACTTGAAGAAATGCTCCAATGGCGTATCGCGAGCCACAAATGGTGTAATACTTGGAATGTTTTGATTTTTTGAAAACATATAGGTAAATCGAATAATACCAAAAGCCCACGGTTTACCCGTATTCCACGGATCCCAATTCATTCCCGCCAGTTTGAAACCTTTCAAATCATCCACCAGGATTGTCTTTTCAAACACCCACCATTATAACCCAACGTCTCATTTTCGATCCAACGCCTGGCCTTCTCCCCCTGCCACGTGTACGACCGCGATGCACTGACTCCTGCCCTTACCCTGTCTTTTCCACTGACATCACGTGGCACGCCGCCTTTTGAGCCCCGCACCCTCCTGCTCGGACAGCACCACGGTCGGCCCCTTCCGCTCGGCAAGCCTCACGGTCGGCTCCCTCCCGCTCGGCAAGCCTCACGGTCGGCTCCTTTCACTCGGCAAGCCTCACGGTCGGCCCCTCCCGCGCGGCAAGCCTCACGGTCGGCCCCTTCCGCCCGGCAAGCCTCACGGTCGGCCCCTCCCGTTCGTCACCCTCACGGTCGGTCCCTCTCGCTCGGCAAGCCTCACGGTCGGCTCCTTCCGCTCGGCAAGCCTCACGGTCGGCCCCTCCCGCTCGGCAAGCCTCACGGTCGGCCCCTTCCGCCCGGCAAGCCTTACGGTCGGCCCCTTCCGCCCGGCAAGCCTCACGGTCGGCCCCTTCCGCTCGGTAAGCCTCACGGTCGGCCCCTCCCGCTCGGACAGCCTCACGGTCGGCCCCTTCTTCATTACTATTCCCTTCGTTTGACTGAAGCTGCACTCGGGAATGGGGGATTACTGACAGGGCTAGGCCCATAAGGATTACGGCCCACAGTGAACAACCCTAGCCTCCTCGCTCAGGACCCACAACAGGACCCGGCTGGCAAAGCCCAAGATAGCTGGAGTCCAACAGGGCATGGAGGGCCAGTGATATTCAGACACACGGCAAGTGAGGCACAAGCCACGTCAGCAGACAAAGATCTGCAAAGTTATTGCCATAGCACATCACCATTAAGGCAGTCCATCACAGCATTTATTGCGACAATACCCCTCAGCCGGAACAAGACCCCCTTACCCTGAACAAGGCAAGCTACAACACAGGCTTTCGGCGAAGGGGGCAAGTCGGCAGAGACAGTGAAATGATTACCAGAGGATATAAGCAAAGATGAAAGACAACAAGAAAGTTAAGCTTTCCTAACTCCTATCTCTCTCTCTACACTTCATATACTAATTTGCTCGTCGGAGGGTTCACTGGGGGACTACCCCGTTCCCCGTTGGACTTATTTACAGGTTACTCCGGTGGTCCCTACCTCCAAGACTCGGACGCGTGGAGCTTGGATCAGTCCGACCCATCCACCAAGAACGAACTGTATCATCAGTGAACTGTATCATCAAATTGTATACCATTTATTAAACAAAAATTGAAAGCAAATTATCAAACAAAACAAACCCAAAACCTTGGAATAGCTACTGGATTTGGACTTTGGAACTGAAAACTTGTAGATGGCTATGATATAATGACAAGGGGTGCCACTGGTGGGTGTGGTGAGATTAGGATTAAAAGGACTCCCATGTGATTACAGGGAAGCTATCCTTTTTAAAGATTCTTTTGCAAAGGGAATAATTCTTAAGGATTTTTTTGGGAAGTTGGATTGGTTTTTTAGTTTTTTAAGTTAAGAAAGTTTGTTTGGATTAGTTTTTTTAACTTTTTTTTTATATTTAAATTTTATAAAAAAAAAAAAGTAAAATGATTATGATTTGGATATAGCATTTTATCTTATTGACTTTTTAACCTATTTTATCTTTTTATAACTAATTTAGCCAAAAAAACCAACCCAATCCAATTGCCAAATGACACCTCAACTCAATAGTAGATTTTTTAATGGGTTGGAATTGTCTCAAGTTTAAATTTGAATTCAATTATTATGTTTGGATTCATGAGATCTATTACAAGTCCCGTTTTGATGATTTAAATTATTTATTTTGTAAGATCTTTCATTTACATCATTCGTAAAAAAATTAGATCGATACGATAATTACTATTTTTTCATTTTATCGTATTTATCGTTGAAATATATTATCATTCCTAATGTTTCTTCCTCTTTTTACACCTCTCTATTATTTTAAGGAAAATGCCCCGGAACCCCAGTTTAGAGCAACCCCCAGCACCCCCAGCTGATGTGTAAAAGTCACGTGATATGCACGTGTGTCAATTATTCCACAGTTGAGAATTCAAATTTCTTTCCCAAACATGATAGATCTCTCTTCCTCTGTAACCTTGACTCCGACGATCGAGAGGGCAACACAACTCATTCCATTCACTCCGAGCGACAGACTCTGTCCTTCCCTCGACTTCGACACCAGATTCCCGACCCTCTCTGTCTCTGTTTCCCTCTTATTTGACCAAGTATGATTAAGAGGTAAACCTCCCGTCTCCCGACTCAGACTCTCTCTTTCCCTCTACGAAGTACGATTAAGACGTATAGCTACGTATATAAAACTGTCTGCGTGCGTGCGTGTATATCTTTGTGTCTATGTATTTAGGGCTCTGTGTATATATCTATGTGTATAAATGAATCTGCGTATGTTGCGTAAGAATTTTGGTTGAATGTTTGGATTTAAGGATGTTGATTTGGGAATTGAGTTTGGGCTTTTGAATTGCTTATCAAATTGGCAAAATGGCCTTGCCTACCACCTGCTCGATGAAATTCCTCAAACAAAATGGCCTTTTGATTTAGATTACAGTTTTAAATTTTTTGATAGGTTGTGAAAAACCAATCCAAATCTGTTATTGGTGTAGAGATTAGTTTTTTATTTTTTGCATTGTCATTTTTGGCATGAGATTACAGTTTTAAATTTTTTGATAGGTTGTGAAAAACCAATCCAAATCTGTTATTGGTGTAGAGATTAGTTTTTTATTTTTTGCATTGTCATTTTTGGCATTAGGTTGTAATTTAAGAGGTCATTTATTCAGAAGAGATTAATCTGTTATCTCATGCCAAGAAGCTAAATATGTTATTGGTGTATAGATTAGTTTTTCATTTTTGACATTGTTATTTTTGGCATTAGGTTGTAATTAAGAGGTCATTTATTCATAAGAGATTAATCTGTTATCTCATGCCAAGAAGCTGAACTGTTATGTCATGCCAAGAAGTTGAAAACCAATCCAATCCAAATTGAAGAGATTAGTTTTTCAAAAGCAATGCAATATTCCACACCTATTATCAATGGACACATGTTATGCTATATTTTAAAACACAAAGAGTGATAGATCTCATTACATGAACTAATAATTATTAAGTTGTGGCACCAAGATTAAAATGAAGTGAATTTGGGTTTGGGAGGATTAACCACCCCAAAGAATTTATACTACATGGTCTACTATGATATATACTACATATGGCAGGAAAGAAACTAAAGAATTTTTAGTCTGATCTGATTTTGGTAATGAACTCTAGCCACTTTTGTCTATACTATGATTGGTCTACTATGATGTATACTAATCTGATTTTGGTAATGAACTCTCACTTACCATACAAAAAACACTCAATTCTAAAGCAAAGGTTCCACTTGGAAATAGCATCATTAGTACCAATAAACACCTCTAGCCACTTTTGTCTGTTTTCAAGTAGATAGCACAAACAGTCTTGGAAAACACTCCCTCAAAGATGAACTGAAAATATGGGCAACCTTTAGTTACATAGCAGTAGCATTATTATAGCAGGTTCTTTTATCAGTTCCTACCATCATTCCTTTTATCAATTTCTTTTATCATCATTCTTTTTATCAGTTCCCAAAATCAACATGTTCCTTTTATCAGTTCCCTTGCAAGCCTCCAAGGCTTGTTGGAATTGCACTGTGAATAACTTAGGCACTGAAATTGCACTGTGAAATTGCCTTGTACTGTGAAATTGCACTGAAATTGCTGTTAACATAGGCTTGCACTGTGAATAACTTAAGCTTGCCTTGTAGTTTACTTAACTTACTTAACCAGTCAAATGAATAACTTGAAGCAGTTTACTTAACTTACTACAATAGTTTATTAACCTTCATAAATTGCTATTTCTCCGTTTTTGCAGATGTCAAGTTCAAGTGTCAATGGTAGTAGCTCAGATCGGTTGACATATGTCAACAAAAATTGTCGTAGATGTAATAAAAAGGCTACTATTCAAATTTCTGAGATTGATTGAAACAAGAACAAGTTATTATACTCTTGTAATGATTGTGGTTGTTTTGTTAGATGGTGTTTGCCTACAAATTCAGAATATGAAGGTCATCAAATTCGAAGAGAAGACGTGCCAACTGTCGGCGAACAAATTATGACCAAACAACTTCGAGCTATGTGTCACGACCCAAATCCGACCCTATGGGTTTAGCACCGTAACCGGCCAGTAATCCGAGATTACCGAAGGCCTGCTTAACAGTAGTACCGTAAAACAGAGTTCAGGGCCTGGCGGAAGCCAATACAGTAAATAAACAATGTCCATTGAGCTGTGACAGTCTGTATGCCAAAAAGATTTTTCATGCATTCATACATTCAAACAGTACAGTCTATACAAAATTTACAGTCACACAGTATAGGGACCTAATCCCTTGATAACAATACAGTTAGTAGCTGACAGTCTAACAGTCTATACAGTAATACAGATCAGATACAGAGACAGACAGGGAAAGCTAAAAACACCCCCGAGCCATAGCTTGAACGGTTCAGGAACCTCGCAGTGAGGCACAGTGGTTGGCTTGACAAGACTGAAGTTTACCCTGACGCCGCTAGCAATAGTCCGGTGCCTGTACACCTACATATATATATGAGCAGTGAGCTAAAGCCCAGTGAATAACATAATGCGTAAAGGGGGTTAAGAATAAATGTCCTTTCAGTATTGAAAACAGTCATTCCAGTCAGTTTATCAGTCATTCAGTTTGTGGCTCATATTTCAGGTCATAACAGTCATTTAGTTAAAGCAGTGATATGTGGTACATCCATTGGCATAACAGTACAGTAAACAGTAGGTCTTCAAAGACCGGGTCTTAACAGACCAAACAGTAAATGATGGCCATCAGTAGCAGTACAGTAACAGTAATAGTAATAGTAACAGTAACAGTAACGGTACTATTTCAGAGAACAGTACAGTACTTGTGGATTCCAGAGGTGTCTCGCACGGATTCTAGAGGTGGCTCACACTGTCAGCACTTAGTTCCGTAGATTCTAGAGGTGGCTCACAGTGTAGCACTTAGTTCCATACAACACTTTGTTCCATATCAGAAATACAGAATGGCCATCATAACAGTAAACAGTAGTGGTTCCAAACTTGGGAACCGACAGAGGTCTCTCTGTCACAGTAACAGTAAACAGTAGGTGCCAAGGATGCCACAGTACAGTTCAGAATATAATACATACATTCGTTCAGTACACAGTGTCAGTTCAGTGAACAGGTCAATTCCATAAACAGTATCAGTTCGGTAAACAGTATCAATTCAGTAAACAGTTTAATTCAGTAAGCAGTTTCGTAAACAGTTCGATTTAGTAAACATTTCAGTTTAGTGAACGGTTCAGCAAACAGTTCAATAAAGTAGACAGCTCAATAAGGTAAACAATTCAATAAAGTAAACAGTTCAGAAGATAATCATTTTTGAACATATCTTTACACAGTTGTTACTCACAGAGTTCTGGGCTACAGTAAGCTAGAGCGTCCCCTCAGTAAGCCAACCCTACACAGTATACAGGATGAACACACACTAAGCTATACAGTTGGGGAAGATCAATATTTAATCCCTAATTTGCCTCAAGTGTGTTCTACATCTATATCCTCATTAAGATGTCTTAAACTAGGCCTAAGAATGCCTAGAATGGGATGAGGATGCAAAAATACACTTAGAAAACATTTTGCAAAGTTTGCTGAAAATAGGAGCCTCGCTCGAGCGAGCCTTCCTTCGCTCGAGCGAGCTTCCAAAATCAAAGGCTTCGCTCGAGCGAGAAATCCTTCGCTCGAGCGAGCTGTCGAAACAGTAAAAGTACTGGATGCTGCAATTTCACGCTCGAGCCACCATTTCTTCGCTCGAGCGGAGCTCTGAACAAACAATGGTCGCTCGAGCGAGGAGGCCAAATTCTGGAATTTCCAGATTTGTCTTCCAAGTCCGAACCAAGCATTCTTCCACTCTATACTCGACCTCTTGGGCCCAAATTCTGGAAAACACCTCTAGATTCAATATACAACAAGTTTCAAAGCTCAATTTGTGGATTTAAAGCCCAAGGGTGAGTCAATTAAATCCAAATTCAAACCCATTTTCAAGAACAATCTTCAAACATGACATGCATGGGTCAAAACCATTTCAAAGCTTCAATTCTTGCTCTAATGAGCTCAATCCTTTCAAAACAAGATGAAAACATGGACTTATACATAAATGTGAACATGCATGCAACCTTTTGCCATGAAAACAACTCAAAATTCCTCAATACAAGCATGCATGCAAGAGATGAGCTTCAATTCAACCTTATAAGCCATATCTTGGCTCAAATCTTTAATGATCCTCTAAACCATGCAAGAATCAACATAAATGCACAATCAAGGAGATGGATTCCTACCTTAAGTCTTGTATTAGAGGTATAGGAGCTCAAATGTGCTATTATTCTTCCAAATCTCCAAGTCTATAAGCAATCTCCTCAAGAACAAGTTGAATTCACTCCAAACCTCTCACTATCTTCTCTCTGTTTCGGTGATATGCCCAAATGTGGCTGATGAAGAGCTTTGTTCAACATGCAATAAGGCCCAATATAATATTCTAAGTGGTCCACTAAGGGTGGCAATTCCGTAAATAAGGCCAATTCTTTGATTTAGCTTATTTTATCTAATTTAATCATACCTAATAAATTTTCAATTAAATATACCATTAATTTACATAAATTCCGATGATCATAAAACATTGATCCGTTTCCGGTTCGGCCGCCGATAAGGCCTTCAATTTGCAGTTTAATGCATAAGACGAGAACAGATAATTTGGCAGTCAAACAGATAGATTATGTATTTAAACAGGTTGCAGTCAATCAATCAGTTCAGTACTTCAGTCAGTCAGCTCAGTATTTCAATCAATTCAATTATCAATCATGTTCAGTCCCAGTAAACAGTAATCAGTAGGTAATCAGTAAACAGTGACGAGGGTTGTTACACTATGACAGAACAACAAAGAGAGATGACGGAACAATTTCGAATTTAGAGCGCAAAGATGCAAAAGTTAATATATATATATTGTCCGTGCTGCTTGTAATTTATGCCCTTAACACTTATGAAGATGTAATAACATAGATATACATTTATATAAGTTAGAAGTAGAACTAGATGTAAATGTACAAGTTCAAGTAGAGTGAACACTTTTGTATGGTGCTGTGATGTTTTAAAGGAAATTATGTTTTGTTGTGTATTGAAACCTAATTACTGTACCTGTACCTCTTTTGTGGTGAGTGCAATGGAAAATGACTTATTCAAACTTGTATACTTTTGTTGAATACAGGGCAACTATTGAATATACATTGTTCAATACAGGGAAACTTTTGAATATACATTGTTGAATACATGGAAACTTTTGAATATACATTGTTGAATATAGGGAAATTATTGAATATACATTGTTGAATACAGGGGAACCATAGAATATACATTGTTGAATACATGGAAAACTATTGAATATACATTGTTGAATTTAGGGAAACTATTGAATACACATTGTTGAATACAGGAAAACTTCTCAATAAACATTGTTCAATACAGAGAAACTGTTAAATAGACATCTTCATTACATAACAAATAATAATTATAACATAACTTCATTAATAATTAGTACACAACATGTTTTACAAATCCACATGTTGAATCTCAATAACAAAGTTGCAACATAAGTTACAATTTCAAAAACAAAGTTTCAAACTCAGATTAATAGACAACATAAGTTGCAATCTCAAAAACAAAGTTACAAATAACCATTGAATGAAAGTTCCTAGACACCCCAATCCCTACTTGATCATTAATTTCTAATCTTCTCTTCACAGGAGTAAGAATTTTCTTATTCATTGCAAAATGACGTGAGTCGGTGGGAATCAAATCATGATTATGTTCAAGGTTAACTGTGGTTAGTTTATATGTCCCATCCTTTTGTACACTACCTCGTACTCTTGCTTTGCAACCAATTTTTGGGACAAAGATGGCTTCAGAGGGTTGATTTATGATTTCTTTTTTCTCTCCCCTGCTCGAGAACATTCAATTGCAAAGTTTTTTTAATTGCCCATCATCTCCAAAATGTTGTGCTCTATGAGCAATAGAAAATCCAACATGCTTAGCATATTTGCCATAAAATGTGTACACCTCTTCCCTTGAGCTAAAACACATACCCTTATTAGGTTCTTCAACTTCTTCGCCCTCATTTATTGAAGGATTGTCACCAGCATTTGAATCAACCTCCATTCTTCCACTCTGTGTAATCAAATAACAATTAAACAAATATCAGTTCCCTAACAATGCCCAAACAAAATACTGATTTGATTAAATAACAATTAAACAACCTCCATTCAAATTTTAGATTATGTGACTATCCCAAAATGACAAATTTCATATTTCAAATTAAACAACCTCCTCCAAAAAGACAAATTTCATATTTCAGATTACTCATATATATATAGAACTGATTTTTAGGGAATGTCCAAAATGACAAATTTCAAATCAGGGAAGTTAATGAGTCAAAAATAAACTTCACAAATGGAACTAATTTTGAGAAATCAGTTCCATGCATATAATCTGAAACTGATTTCGGCACCTATGAGAACTCCATATATGAGAATTCAAGTGATTTCAAAATATATATACAAACTCATTTTAAAGTGATTTTAGAATATTTGAGAATGAAAATGAGAATTAAAGTGAGAATATATATATACAAACTCATTTTAAACTCCATATATGAGAATTAACACATATACAAACTCCATATATGGAACTAATTTCAGAATATATACAAACTCCATATATGAGAATTAGCATATGTGAAGGCCATATGTGAACTCCATATATTTAAATTTCAGATTAGTTATATGTGAAGGCCCTATTCAAATTTCAGATTTGTTTTTTTCACTTAACATGAAACTGATTTTTTATAGGAAATTAATGAAATTGATTTTTTACCTCATAAACCACCAATCCAGATTACGTGCAAGACAGAGACGCAGCTGAAGATAGAGAGCGATAGAGGAGCTGCGGACAGACGAGGGAGAACAGACACGTAGTCGAAGATTGATGAGAGCGACAGTGTAACAACCTAAATTTTTAATTATTCTGTAGAATTTATACCAATATTATTTAATTACAGTTGAAAAAAAAATATGATTTATTTTGTATTAATATGTATTATTTTGTAAAATAATATAATTTATTAGTCAAAGTATTAATAAGTAAGTTTTGATAAGCTTGACTTAATTTAGATAGACTTGAATTAATGAAGATTAATAGGGAAGCGACACGTGGCTGTTGGGGAGCGACATGTGGCTGTTGGCTTGGGGCTCACGAATATAATTTGTATAAGTAGGGAGAAGTTGACTCAGTAAGAGAAAAGAAAGAAGGAAAAAGAAAAGAGAAAGAAAAGAGAAAGAAAGAAAGGAAGAAAAAGGGAAGGAAAATAATGGAAGTTAAAAGGGTTTTTGGTGGTATAAAGGAAGAGTGAGATATTAAAGTTAATGTGAGTTATATTATACCTTGAGTCACCAAAATATATTTTACGTATGTTTTGACTTACCAAAATCTATTTTATACAAGTTATATTTTATTAGTATATTGATAAAAGTTATGTTTTATAAAGATTTCAGTTACGTGGTTTATTTTCTGAACTTTATTTGTTTAAAAGAAAACCCATGGATATGTTTGTTTTACTTTTAAAGAATATTTGGCTGTAACCTTATATGAAAATATGTTTTGTGAGTACCACCACGGGAGTCCCATGCCTTGGGGGACTTAAATAACCATTGGCTAGTGTTTGACCACTTTGTGGTCCAGTGTTTGTCGTGGATCCATTGACCAGTGTAGTGCTTGGCACTTAGTGATGTACCGTGGTTACGGTTGTATAGTAATTTCCGTATTACACGTTAAATGATCTAAACCATACGTCAAATGATTTCCGTATGTTATGTATCAAGCTCTTTTTGGCCCAACTAATTATCCATGGTGAATTTTATGCCTTATACTCTTAGTATAATATTTCTCACCCTGCCATGTGCTTATAGTTTTTTTTACCACTTTTAGGCGACATGTCAAGACCAGCGTGTGGGGTAGGCACAAAGCACTTTTATTATATTTGTAAATATTGGCATTTTTGATCAATATATTTTGTAATAAAAATAGAAACTCCAATGATTATTTTAGTACTCTTATTTAAATATTTCTTCCGCTTGCGTTTATTAATTTGTTTAAAGATTTGGCCGGAGGTAACCTGGGTTACTGGCCATCACGATGCTTAACCCTTGGGTACGGGGAGCGAGTCGTGACAAATGGTATCAGAGCAATGGTTTATTAAAAAAAAAAAAAAAAAAAAACAACATTATTGGAGCATAGGACACATGCACATTTAAGAAGTGAGATAGCGGGTAATTAGTACCTAAATATCATATTTAGTTCGTCGATTTAATTATATTATAATTTTCTATGATTTTATATATATATATATTTTTTGGGTACATCGGAAATTAAAGACAGAAGAAAGGACTACATCCTACCACTCTCCTAAAAGAGATGGACAATGTCCGCAACAAGTAAGGGGCGGAGTTCTGCAGGAGGTTCGTTTACAATAAGCAAATCTGTCGGTTGGTATTCACCTAGCTTGGCCATTGCATCAGCACAAATATTTGCTTCCCTTCGAATGTGCTGGATGGAGCAATCACATCCTCTCATGATAATACGCGCATCTTCCACAATACCCCGAAAAGGGCATTTTTCTCCCAGGTCCTCACTCAAAAGTTTCACCACTTGCTCCGCATCAGTTTCTATAATCACTTGATTGAAACCTCGTTGGAGAATTATAGTCAGCCCCTTGTAGACTGCCCAAAGTTCCGCTTCTAGACAAGTACATATTTCAAGTCTTCCATAATATCCACTAATCTATGCCCCAGATTCATCCCGGAATAAACCACCAAAGCCTCCTCCTCCTCCATGTCTGCGAGTGCTACCATCCGTGTTAAGTTTGATTTTTCCTGCATTTGGACAAGACCACATAGATATACTTTTAGCTTGAAGTGGGTGAATAACATCCCAACTAAAGGCTTGTAAGATAACTTTGGCATAATCTGATATGAATTTAACACTTTCATGAATATTAGGATTTTTAGATTCAAAAACCATTTTATTTCGATTTTTCCAAATAGTCCAGAGGGAAATGAGGAATAAGTAAGAATTCTGGTACTTCCCTTTCATATTGTGGAAGATCCAATCTTTCCAAGGTAACATAAGCCTACTGCAGTACCACTCCCTACTGAAAACATGACACCATATCTGGATAGCTTTGGGACAAAACCAAAGCAAATGTTCAAGATCTTCCACATTATCACAGTAAGGGTAATTTGGATTAGAAGTAATACCCCTCAAGTGTCTCATATGGTTAGTGAGGATTTTTCCATGCAAGACAAGCCACAAGAAGCTTTTAAGTTTCTGAGGAAACTTAAGCTTCCAGATCCATCCCCAATCCATTTCCTGATTATGATGATCAACAATTAAGTCATATGCACTGGATGTGGAGAATTCCCCATCGGAGGATTTAATCCATTTGGGAGTGTCTTCTCCAGCAGTAAACCGAGGCGGTTGTAGCTTTAAAATAGCTTCAACCATAGATAATGGAAAGGAATTTTGCAACTTGTGTAAATCCCAATCACCATGAGTATCAAGAAGAGACTCCACAGTAGTATGTTCATAATTTGGAGATTGATTGGTAGGTGGTTCCAAAATCAAATCAAAGGCCCCATCACTACACCACCAATCTTTCCAAACTCTCACTTTATTACCTTTACCAATTTTCCAGCGAACTCCCTGAACGAGGAGCTTCCTGGTATTAAGGATACCTTTCCAAATATGCGATATACTCTTGCCTTTCTTTTTGATTAAGAAAGGCTGTTGACCCAAGTACTTATTTTTAAACACCTCAACCCAGAGAGTATTCTCTCCAATTAACATTTTCCATCCCAATTTGGAGAGAAGAGCTAGATTCTGATCTCTAGCCTTGCAGATCCCAAGACCCCCATGTTTTTTCATCTTACATACCTGATCCCAATTAACAAGATGAACTTTCTTTTTCTCAAGACTATCACCCCAAAGAAAGTTTCTATTGATTTTATCAATTTCATCACAAACTTTCCTCGGAAGTTCCATAGTTTGCATGGTTAACTAGGGATAGCACTAGTGACAGATTGTATCAGGGTTGCTCTCCCTGCCAAGGACAATATCCCAGATTTCCACCCCGCAAGTTTATTCTTCATTTTTTTCAAAATAAACATAAACTGATTTTTGAACACTCTATCATGCATCAAAGGGGTTCCCAGATATTTCCCCAAATTACAGGTTAGAGGAATACCACACATATTACTAAACTGAGTTGCATTTCTTCTTGCAATGTTAGGGGACACAAACATATGTGATTTATGAAGGTTCACCTTCAAACCCGAAATTTCACAAAACTCATTCAAGACTTGCAGAATAATGTGGCAATTCTGCTCATTTGCTTTGGCAAACAAAATCAGGTCATCCGCAAAAAATAAATGTGATATGTGAGGCCCATTCTTAGCCAAACTAAGCCCAACCCATTTCTTATCTTGCACTTGCTGGCTAATCATGGCTGAGAGTCGTTCCATACATAGCACAAAAAGATAGGGGGATAGAGGATCTCCTTGTCTTAAACCCTTAGCTGGTTTGAACTCTTCAAGGGGTTCACCATTCCACAAAATAGCTGTGTTCACACTAGTGACACAACTCATAATCAGAGTCACCAAATTTTTATCAAAGTGGAATTCTTGCAAAGTTTGGTTGAGGAAATTCCAAGAAATGTTATCATAAGCCTTTTCGAGATCAATTTTGAAAACCATGAAACCCACCTTTCCTTTCTTCTTATTTAAAGTATGAATGGCTTCCTGGGTGATTAAGATATTATCATGTGTGGAACGACCCGGAATGAAGCTACTCTGATTAGGACTAATAATATCATTCAAGACAGGCCTAATTCGATTAACAAGGATTTTTGAAATAATTTTATAAGTGACATTACACAAACTAATAGGCCTGAATTGCTTCACACTCTCAGGATTAGCAACTTTCGGGATAAGTGCTATGATAGTTCTGTTAATCTCAGGAGGGATTCTACAAGAAGAAAAGCAATTTTGGACAAAATTGATCACAGATTGGCCCACAGTTTTCCAAAAGGTATGGTAAAAAATGGCATGTAACCCATCCCTACCTGGGGCCTTAAAAGCTTTAATATTCTTGACCGCCCTCCAAATTTCTTCAGCAGACACAATTCTGCTCATATCATTTTGGTCCTCAGGGCTAATATGTTTGGTCATATTACTCCAATGATCCAGGTTAATAGTGTGAGTATGGGCAAAAAGGTTTTGAAAATACTCATTCACCAGACTTTTTAACTCCATGGGATTATCCACCCAAACCCCTTCCTCATTTTTCAAAACTTCAATTTTGGTTTTCCTTCTCTTAATAATGGTAGACAAATGAAAAAATCTTGTATTTTGCTCACCCTGAGTAATCCAATTAACACGGGATTTTTGGAACCAAAATAGCTCTTCTTGATATAAAACTCTATTATATTCTAAAGTAAGCTCGTTTTCCAGTTGATGTAAGTTATGCGAATATTTCTGGGCTTGGGAAATTTGGATCCCATTAATTTTGCCAAGCAACCAACATTTACACCGAAAAATGTTACCGAAAGTATTTTTGTTCCAATCCTGCAAGGCAGATGTCATGTAATCCAGTTTTCCCAAAAGATTATTATTATGGTTGGCCCAGTTACTATTAACAATGGTACTGAAATCCTCATGCGATAGCCAAGCAGCTTGAAATTTAAATAGCTTATTGGGGGGACTAGTAGGAAGTATACCTTGAGTATGAATAAGCAGAGGGGAATGATCTGAATATGTTCGAGGCAGGTTGCGAACATAGCCTTCAAGAAATAGTGTTCGCCATTCAGTGTTACAAAGAGCCCGATCCAATCTCACCATAGTATTAGCCCATCATTTCATATTATTAGTCCAAGTGAGTCTAGGACTAACACATCCTAAATCCATGAGATTGCAACTACTGATTCTATCAGAGAATTTTTGACTCCTTCTTTGACTCTGATTTAGGCTTTGAGATGGAGAAATTGAGAAGCTCCTTTTGTCCTCAGAGCTTGAATAATCATTAAAGTCTCCTGCTACCAGCCATGGGTCTTGGGTGTGTTGGGCCAAATTTGCCAAACCATTCCAGAGTTCATCTCTCATGCGCATATTCAGACTAGCATACACTGCGGATAAAACCCAGTCAGGATAATCTTGCTTTGAAATAGTTGCTGTGATCATCTGGGAAGAAGCATCATGACCTCTCACATTGGCTTGGCTAGGGTTCCAAAGTACCCAAATACCTCCACTTCTTCCAATAGGGTCAACATGGGTTGAGGCTGTAAACCCCAAATTGTTGAAAAACATACCCATTGTGTTAAGCTCCACTTTAGTTTCCATGAGAATAATCATGTCTGGATTATGAAGCCTCACTAATTCCCTCAGATTCCTCCTGAAACGAGCATTTCCAGCACCCCTACAATTCCATATCAGCATATCCATAGACGATAATTTGTGGGTTGGCCAATCCTCTGTCTCAGACAGCCCCAAAATTCGGCGCACAGATTTCTGGTCTTCCTCCATTTTCTTCGCTGGTTTCACTAGCACCATGTGCCTCACATTGTGTGAATCGATCTCCCACCATGGTTGAATCAGGAGCTTCACCTCTTCTAGCCACCAATCGATGCCGACGTGGTGATACACTTCTCTCTCTAGTTCTAAGAACATCAGTGTCCTGCATTGATCCACTCTGTGTTCGGCCATGGGAATGTTCTCTGCCGTTTCCTCCATTAGGCCGTCCCTCCCTTCTGATCGGCAAATCTGGTGGTTTATCGTGACTGGTTTTCACTCGGCTAGCTGGTGCAATGGCCGTATTCAAGGCAGTGGAACTGTGATCTAAAGAGGGTGCTGTGCTATCTGGACGAGATTTAGGTTTTCCTGGCGTATTTAGAGCAAAAGAACTGGGTTGTGGGTTTATTGGCTGAGAGGAGACTGGGCTAACACAACCGTTCCTTTCTATTTCTTTGGAACCATCTACACCATCCAGAACTAATTCTGCCCCTCCCTCATTTATGCGTTTACTTGGGCCTATAGGGCCTTGTGTTTGCCCGTAGGAAATTGCTCCTTGAAGAAACTGAGGGCCCAAGTCAAGATCTACATATTTTCCTTTAGCTTCTATCTTGTTCTGGGCTGCACTCGTCTCTCCATGCTCATGGTCCACCTCTAAACTTGCAAACCGATTGCTCTTGTGGGCATGAGTCTTCTGTTTATGCTTTCCCTGAGTGTATTTTCTCCTTGTGGTTGCTATAGTCCACGACCCATAACCATGAGGTTCTTTATTTTTTGCTGTCTCATTAACTGTTTGCCCATTGGCCTGCATTTCCTTCAGTCCAGTTGCTTCATCCAGTTGAGTAACGGTCATATTTTGAGTCATCTTCTCCGACTGGATCACCGGAAATTCTGGGCACTTCTCCTTCCGATGACCAACACGACCACATGAAAAACATAGAAGATGTAGGTGTTCATACTCCACCACGTAATTATACCGACCAATGGTAATGTGTGAGACAAGGGGTTTGCGAAGATCCATCTCAATATACACCCTAGCATATTTACCCCGTGCTGCCATGGCAGTATTAATGTCTACTTTTAACGGCTTTCCAAGCACCTTCGCAATGTGATAAAGTACTTTTTCATCATAATATTCAATAGGAAGATTCGGGAACCTCACCCAAATAGCGGTGGTGTCCTCTTTCGCCTCATCAGCTTTAAAATCCGGTTGCCATTTTCGAACTGTCACATACCGATCCATTACAATCCATGGGCCTCCAGTAAATACTTTAGAGTAATCTTCCATCACTTCGAATTTCACAATGAAGAAGCCATGGCCAATGTCTAAAGTTTCAAACCCTGCTTGAAGGTTCCACAATTTACACATCCTGTTTATAAACAAATTATAACCAATATTCTTCCCCAAGAGTCTAACAATAAGGCATTTCTTCCATGGTTCTCGGACCTTTTTAAAGAGACCAGCAGGCAGCTTAATGATTGGAATCGCTGAATTTCTTGGATTCTCCGAAGCATTCTCTATTTCATCATCATTCTCCATCTCCTCGTCGGAGGAGAAATAAGCAGCCTCACAATCAAAGCTTCTTTCTTTCTTAGTCTCATTAAAACGAGAGCGTAAGAGGGCTTGCTTGAAAGATCTCTGAGCTTCCAAATTATCTTCCTGACCCTTAACACATCTGCCATTGCAGACATCAACTTCCACCACCATTTGCTCATCGGGCTTCTCTAAAACACTATCTTGAATCTCCAGTAGTTCCCCACCATTAGCATCACTAGCTTTCACTTTTTTCTTGCTCCGATCAAGGTGGTCTTGCTCTTCCGACGAAGTTGCGTGGTTGCTGGTTTCAGTTTCAACGGTCATCTTGGGCGTAATTTGTGAAGGATATTAGATATAATTTACGAATGAAAAAGAAACAAAAGATGTCAAACACCCACAAAAAAATTATAATATAGTTAAATATACATAAATTCTAATTTAGTATTCAAAAAAAAAATTTTCGACTTTTTAAAAGTGGGGTTCAAATTTTAAAAATACTAATTTTGAAATTATTTTCAATCAATGAAAAGTTCATCTCAATTTTTGTTTTCAACTCTCACATATAATTCTGTCATTGTGGTCTCATTTTATTTCCATTTATTTATTTTTATCGTAAACAATACGAGTGAAAAGTTTTTAAAGTCACCCATTATTTCTCATTTTGGCCCAAACTAATTTTTGACAACTAGACAGTGAGTGGTTTTTGGTAAATTTTTTTTGAGGCACTATTTCTATCAGATTAATCATCTAATACATATTTATCAGAGTACACAGCGGATAGTTTGTACATATAACAAATTTCGAGGACGAAATTTTAAAAGGAGGGAAGATTGTAACAACCTAGATTTTTAATTATTCTGTAAAATTTACACTAATATTATTTAATTACAGTTGAAAAAAAAAAGATTTATTTTGTAAAATAATATAATTTATTAGTCGAAGTATTAATAAGTAAGTTTTGATAAGCTTGACTTAATTTAGATAGACTTGAATTAATGAAGATTAACAGGAGAACGACACGTGGCTGTTGGGGAGCGACACGTGGCTGTTGGCTTGGGGCTCATGAATATAATTTGTATAAGTAGGGAGAAGTTGACTCAATAAGAGAAAAGAAAGAAGGAAAAAGAAAGGATAATGTTTGAGAGCTCGAAAAATGCCCCCCTAATCCCCCTAATGCCCAAAACGACGTCGTTTTGGGCATTATTTTTTTTATTTTTATTTTTTTCTTCTTCTTCTTCACGCAGCTCTGAGACAGAGGGAGAAGGAGAGGAAGAGAAAGAGAAAGAGGGGAGAGGGAGAGAAGAGCTCGTCCTAGGGAAGAGCTTCTCGCCGTCGCAGGGAAGAGCTCGTCGCCCGCCGTCGCAGCTCCTCACCGTCACAGCCACTGCCTCTGCCTCTGCCTCTGCCTCCTTGTCCGCCCCCCGCCTCCGCCTCCACACCCCGATTTATTTGGTCCCCTCCAGTCCTTCGGCTTCCTCCTTTTCCTCCTTCCTTCTCTTCTTC
Source organism: Camellia granthamiana (assembly GCA_036172215.1). Taxonomy (NCBI): domain Eukaryota; kingdom Viridiplantae; phylum Streptophyta; class Magnoliopsida; order Ericales; family Theaceae; genus Camellia; species Camellia granthamiana. The sequence continues at coordinate 108,589,682 of CM069906.1, forward strand.
TTCTTTTTCCCCCTCCTCCTCCTCCTTCCTTCTCCTTCTTCTTTTTTCTGCAAATTCGGGGGATTCGGGGCGTAGCTCTTTCGAGCTACCAAGCATGACCCAAAAAAGAAAAGAGAAAGAAAGAAAGGAAGAAAAAGGGAAGGAAAATAGTGGAAGTTAAAAGGGAGAAAGGAAGAGTAAGATATTAAAGTTAAGGTGAGTTATATTATACCTTGAGTCACCAAAATATATTTTACGTATGTTTTGACTTACCAAAATCTATTTTATATAAGTTATATTTTATTAGTATATTAATAAAAGTTATGTTTTATAAAGATTTCAGTTACGTGATTTTATTTCTGAACCTTATTTGCTTAAAAGTGAAACTCATGGATATGTTTGTTTTACTTTTAAAGAATATTTGACTATGACCTTATATGAAAATATGTTTTGTGAGTACCACCACGGGAGTCCCATACCTTGGGGGACTTAAATAACCATTGGCTAGTGTTTAACCACTTTGTGGTCCAGTGTTTGTCGTGGATCCATTGACCAGTGTAGTGCTTGGCACTTAGTGATGTACCGTGGTTACGGTTGTATAGTAATTTCTGTATTACATGTTAAATGATCTAAACTATACGTCAAATGATTTCTGTATGTTATGTATCAAGTTCTTTTTGGCCCAACTAATTATCCATGGTGAATTTTATGCCTTATACTCTTAGTATAATATTTCTCACCCTGCCATGTACTTATAGTTTTTTTTACCACTTTCAGGTGATATGTTAAGACCAGCGTGTGGGGTAGGCACAAAGCATTTTTATTATATTTGTAAATATCGGCCTTTTTTATCAATATATTTTGTAATAAAAATAGAAACTCCAATGATTATTTTAGTACTCTTATTTAAATATTTCTTCCACTTGCGTTTATTAATTGTTTAAAGATTTGGCCGGAGGTAACCTCGGTTACTGGCCATTACGATGCTTAACCCTTGGGTATGGGGAGTGGGTCGTGACAGACGGACAGAGATACAACCGAAGATATAGAGCGACAGACAAAGGATAACCAGAGTTCCCAGCGAGCTATGGCCGTCGTCGACGGCGAAGCGCTACGGTGGAGGAGGAGGATGGTGGCGACAAGTGTGGACAGATGAGGGAAGATGGCGGAGACAGGTTTGGGAGGTTTTCGCTATATCTTTTGTTTTTTCTTTTTTTTCCTCACAGCTGCGTATACATCCATACTCCACATCAGCTGCCACCTCATCTGCCACGTCACTGGGGGTCATGGGGGTCAACTTCTACTGGGGGTCTGTAGCGGGATTGTTATTTTAAATCTTAACTCTGCACCCAAAACTTCACTTCTACACAATTACGATTCACACCCACCACTGCCACCCCAACTATCCACAATTGTGCGCATGCGAAAGAAAAAATAAATTTGGGATTTTTAAATCTTGAAGAAGAAGAAGATGAAGAGAAAGTATAAGGTGACAATAGTAAAAAGAAAGGGTTGGTGAGAATTTGAGAGTGTATTGTATGGAGAAATGGGAGGGATTGGACTACAGAACAGGTTGGGAGGGGGTGACAAGAAAAGGAGAAAATAGCCACTAGTGGAGTAGCGATAATGGATGGATGGTGGTAGAAAAAGATTGAATAGGTAGAGAAATTTGAAAATTTAGAATTTGAGGAGTTTTTAATAATTTTATGGAGCGATAAAATTATTTGCACACATATTTTATCTCAGTATACATTATCTATGTCATTTGAATATCAATTTTTGAATAAAAAAATAAATGTTTGAATATCAACTATTGAATAACAAAAATATTGTTCAATAATTGATATCCAAAACGTAACAGTTAACCATCTCGAACTATTATCTTGTTACATTTAACACATTCCGTTATAATTTTGTCCCGAGATTGAAACGAAATTATGACACGTGTGAAGAACATGACACATTTATTGATTTTTAAGACAATAATACCCTTGTATAGTAATCTCATATACACGGAGGTGTTTGGGAAGAAGCTTTTTTAGCTTTTTTGGCTAAAATAGCACTAAAAGACAAAATAGGGTATAATAACCAATAAGAGAAAATGTCACATTAAACTCATAATCATTTCACTTTTTCTCTCACAAACATCACATCCAACTACAAAAAAAAATCCAATCATCTTCCCAAACATAAAAATTTAGCCTACTAAAAATAGTCAAAAACTAAAATTGCCTACTAAAATAGCAATTTTCCAAACACCTACTTTGGCTCCATTATCTTAGTAGTAAAATGCAAACGAGATTACCAGATAATGACATTATTGTTTTAAAATTTTAATAAATATGTCATGTGCTTCACATTTGATATGATTTTGTATAAATTTCTAACAAAATTCTAACATAAAGAATTAATTGTAACAAAATAATACTTCAAAATGGTTAATAATAATAGTTGAGTTTTGAAGCACTAGCAAAAAAATACAAATAAGTATTATTCAGTGTGTTTGGTTTTAGTTTTCTGAATTCAGTTTTCTGAAAATTGAGTTTTTTTTTCGTATTTTTTTTCTTTTTAGTAAATATTTTGAAAATTTTAAGCATTTTTTTACTTTTTTAGATACACCTTACTTAGATGTATCTAAAAAGTAAAATATTTGTGAAAAAATATTTCAAAAATTAATAAATACACGAAAATACAAAAAACATACTGAATTTTCATATATATATATTTATGTTTTTGGTAGTTAGTGAATTTTTTAAAGTTTTTTTTCATGAAAATTATACTTTTTAAGTGTATTTATGTTAGATGTGTCTAAAAATTAAAAAAATTACTTAAAATATTAAAAAAATTCAATAAAAACAAAAAAATACTAAAAATAAGAAAGTAGAATTTTTCAAAAAGTGTTTTTAGAAAATGCAAACTAAGCAAATGATTATAATTTACCCAAATAATTTTTGTTAAAATTTGGAGTAGAGCTAAAAATGGCCCAGCCTCATAAAATTTCCCCCAAAACAGTTTGTTTTGTAATTTAGCTTGAATAAAGGGACAGATAAATGCTACATGTCTCGTGAGGGTGCCTCTATTTACATACTATTTTTCATTTCAAGGCACTTTATTAATTAGTTTAATTTTTATGACAATATTAACCTTTGTAAAATGACCATAAGGGACAAAGAGTTATGATACACACATTTTGTAAAATTACCATAAAGGATAATAATGAATACAATATATACCAAGTATCTCAAATGTTGTTTTCACCAACACAATATCATTCCCTTGACCTCTACTTCTACCCCGACCCCAACCCCGACCCCGACCCCGACCTCGAACTCGGCCACAAGTAGGATTTGTTAATGCACGACGTCGTCTCTCTAAGGCAGTGGGTGAAATACGCAAAGGGTCATCTATTTTTGAAAATGAAACAAAAAACCGTAAAAGATAAGTCTATTCGAAAGTACAGAGTCAGACTATTCAATTTTGTTCGACATTAAAATGTTGAATATATTGAATTTGTTCGACAGAAACACTTCGGACAAAAATGTTAATGTTCGACAGACTAGTGTCGAACAGTTCACAAAATCAAACTTCCATTTACAATGTCATTGGTTCACAAAATCAAACATTTATATACAATATTCATGGTAATGGAAAAACGTACATAAAACCCTCAAATCTAAGCAAAATGAGAATTCTCATCTATTGTATCTCTAATGTGGAGTTGTTTCCACTGGCATGATGAAACAGAGAATGGAGAAGAATTGGTTTCATTACTGGTGTCTTTAATGAAATAGAGAATGAAGGGGAAGATCGTAGGTGAGGTGTGTGAGTGAGTAAGGGTAAAGATGAAAAATATTGGTGAAAGTGTATAAGTAAGGGTAAATGTAAAAGATTATGACGTGTATTGAACAAATTTTATATTTATCAAATTATTAAAGGGTGCTCAGAGTAGTGGGGTGACTTAGGACTTGTTTGGGAAGCGACCGGTTTAGCCAAAAAGTCAAAAAATTACTAAAAAAATCAAAAAGCCCACAACTCATATCAAAAAGTCAAAGATTTCATTTTCTCTCTACTTTTTGCACATCTTTTCGTAAAAATTCAAAAAATTATCCCAAATATATTAATTTTTTTACATCACATTTTAACTAAAAAATTAAAAAGTTACTAAAAAAAAAATGGTTAATTACACTAATAGTCTCTATAGTTTGGGACTTGTGTTACTTTAGTCACTGACTTTTCAATTGTGACATATTTGACCATGAATTTTGAATTTTGTTCCAAATAAGGACAATTGAAAATATCATTAGATTTTTCAAGGGTAAAAACATTAATTTGATAAAATATAAACTAATTTAACAAAAATAAATGTCAAAAAAATATTTTTAATTTTTTAAAAATTATTTTTATCCACCAATGATAAAATTATATAAAATTAATAAAAATTACATGATTAATTTTTTAAAATTAATTTTACATGATCATCATCCAAATACATAATAAAAATTAATTTGGTAAAAAAATAAATAAATGTCTAAAAGATTTATCAAATTTACATAATTTTATTTTTAGTAGGTAGAAATAATTTTTTAAAATTCAAAAATATTTGTTTGACATTTATTTTTGTCAAATTAATTTATATTTTATCAAATTGACAATTTTACCATTAAAAAATCTAATTATATATTTAATTGTCCTTATTTAGAACAAGATTCAAAATTCAAGATTAAATGTGTCACAATTGAAAAGTCATGAACTAAAGTACCGTCTCAAACTATAGATACTATTGATATAATTTGCAAAAAAAAAAAAAAAAAAAAAAAAAAAAAAAAAAAAAAAAAAAAAAGTCTCTTCCCAAACTAGCTTTAGGTAGTGTGTAAATGGACGCAACCCTCGTCCAGTCGTTTGTTGGACGCTAAACTGCACGCAAAAACAAATACTAAACAAACTGGTGAAGAAAACGAAGAATGAGACACGGAGAGAGAGAGAGAGCTCCGAAGACCCAAATAGGAGCTTCGGAGCTTCCTATCTTTACTAAGTTCCTGGTTTCAATCCCCAATTCATCAGTATAGGTACCTTCTCAAACTCATGTTCTTTTCAGAAAGTTCGATTTTTTTTTTTTTTTTTTGTGTCAATTTCTGGCTGAAATTCACACTCACACACTGCATATATGTTCAAATACTTATTCAAGGAAGCTAAAGCGATAGATTTTGTATTGGGAGTTGTGAATTTTAATCTTTTGTACAGTGTTTGTGATTTGGGGTTGCTCAAATTCGGGTACTGAATTGTGGGTTTTTCATTTAAGGCTTGTAAAGTGCCATATAGTTTTCTCTCAAATTCGAACATTAATTTCTTTCTGTTATGCTTTTCGAAGTTTCATTAGGACACAATCCCAATCGACCCTGTAATTTGATTGAATTACTGCTCAATCAGGGCTAACACTCATTTGGGACTTGTGGGTTTTGTCATAGCTCTTCATTTTTGACTTACACGAGCTTGCACTTAGTTTTATAACCCGGCACAGGCTCTATCATAACATCAAACTGTCATTTTGTTAATCAGAGAATTTGACTCTTTGTTGCTGGAGCTCTATCTTAATCACATTGTGCACCCTTTGTGTTTGGATCAGCTTGGCAGGCATTTGAATATCCAAGGAATCGTCTTTACCGAGCATCTATGGCTACTTCTGGATCAAAAGCTGCTACTGGAGATTTAGTTGTTGATAGCTTAATCTCAAGTTGTGGGAATGTTTTAAACTTTGTACAACCAACCGGTGTTTATTTCAGTGATCGAAGGCTTCACAATTGCCAAAAAGCTGGCATTGGTTTCAAAAGTCAAGAAACAATTAACAGGTGCAGTATTTACGGGTGTCATAAATTTGATATTACATGGAGGTCTGGCAACTCTAATTCACTTGTTGGACCATGGTTTAGAAGCCTCCATACCTCTTCCTCTCAATGTTACTCTGATGATGCTGTGCCCAACGTGTCATTCGATGAATTGGCATGTGATGAACAGCTTGCAAATTCTGCGGCTCCCGCTGAACGGTACATGCTTTTATCTTGTGGTTGTTTTATCTCCTTCTCTTATTATTATTTTCACAAGTTTTTTTATGGGAGCATATCTCATGATTGGTACTTACTTTTGCACTATCACTCTCTCAGTAACTCTAATTTTAATATTTTTGAAGCAATTGTGGGGGTTCACTTGTACGATGCCAATTGTTACGTACGATTCTCTTAACAAAATTAACACAAATAAAAAAGAAGAAATAGGAAAGAAAAGACCCACTTCCGCGGGGGGGACCTCTTATTGGTTCAATTCGAGGTGAACCTGACCTCCATAACTTGACAAGAAATTAATCAGAAAACATCCACCCTTTATTCATAGATCCACTGCTTCATTTTAACTGATATTTTGCAAATGAGTAATAATTTTATTGGCATTCTAGTATTGTAGTCTATAAACCCCACTTATTTTACTCGAGAAGGTATATTGTCGTTTAGCCATCCATCCCTGGTATTGTGTTATTGAAACATTTTTGTTTGCTGCCTTGTTTTTCAGTTAACATGAAGATTCAAACCCCTAACTCATGCCCTCCCTGTTGGATGTGCCAAGAAAAAAAATTTTGATTTGTTTGTGCAACCATTTGGAGCATATTTCTTCTTCTCTTTCTTTGTTTGTGCCATTACTGATGATGTTGTTATTAATTAAGATATAGTGGATTTGGTTATCATGATTGTATTCATTTTGTTCTCTTCATGTTGCTACCTTCCATAAGTAGGAATACAATGTCTTTTAAGGATATGGTTGTAAGTCACAAAATAAGACATGAAAAAAACTAATTTGCATGAACAGGGGACAAAACACATATGAAAATAAGGCTCCCATTTTTCAAAATGCTAGAATAGAGAAGGAAACTTTAGAAAACATTGAACATGTCAGTAAAAGGTGAATCTACCTTGCAAAGCTGAAGGTTTTAATAAAATATATACTTTTGCAGAGATTACTCGAGGAATTACTGAGTCAAAAGTCCAAAAATCTAACTCCATGAAACTATTTTAGTTGGGTGCTATAGACCAATTCGGGTAATGGGAGTTAAACAAGGGATAGAAAGGGCTGAAGATCCACCTTTTCTGACAAAAATTTGAAATTGCTAAGACTCTTACACAATCATGGATTCTAAGCATGAGAAGTGGACTCAACCACAAGTTCAAGTAATAGAAAGCTCAAAAGGAATGAAAAATTAATAAAAATCCTAGATCCATATCAAGGGGTTGTTTGGGAAGTGCTAAGTTAGTATACTTTTTGACTTTTTACGAAAAAACGTAAAATATGGATTGGATTTTAAGTGAAGTGATAGAGAGGTGATGTGACCCAAATAAGATGATTGTGACCAAAATAAGATAATGTGCTAAGCACTAAATGAATGGCTGTCTGTTGATTATTTGTTGTCCAGTGTGCTATAATTACGATTAGGGTAAACTACCAATAGGTCTTAATAGTTGGACTTAATTTCCATCAAGTCCTATTGAAAATAAGTTATAATAAAATTGTCATCGTCGCTAAAAATAAACTTTTTTGACAATTTTTTGCATATGTCGCTAAAAATAGACAATTAGTGACTTTCGTTTGTCACAGTTTTTATAAATTGTCTCTAAAATTTACAATTAGTAACCTTTTTTTGTGACGAATTTTTCAAAATGTCGCTGAAAGTTAAAAATTAATGACTTTGTTGTGACATTTTTTAAAACTGTAACTAAAATTTATAATTGGTGACATTTTTTGTGACAAAATTTTCAAACTATCGCTGAAAATTAATAATCAGTGACTTTTTTAATAATATTTGATGAAAAATGCCATTAATTATCACAGGACCTATTGGACAATAAGGCCTCGTTTGGGAACCCTCCCTTTTAGCCAAAAAGTCAAAAAGTTATTAGATTAGCTAAAAAGCCAACAACCCATACCAAAAAGTCAAAGATTCTCTTTTCTCTCTACTTTTTGCACATCTTTTTGTAAAAAGCCAAAAAGTCATCCCAAACATACTAGTTTTTTTTAGCTCATGTTTTAGCCAAATAGCCAAAAAATTACTAAATTAGCCTGTTCCCAAACGGGGCTTAAGTTTACCTATTAGGACTTATATGTAAGTCCCCTCATGATTATCTAGCAAATTTTTACCAAACCCAAGTGCATAAACATATATTGCTTGAAGCTTTTATTTTGATGCAGGCATACAAACACAAACAATAATTCATTTCTTATAATGAGAAGCATGCACAAACATTAATTAGTTTCCTAACAAACATCATTAAAACCAAGTTTTTGGAGACTAAACTAACATCATGTCATTTGATAATAATGGAATATTACAAGAGACTACCACATAAACAAAAACCATAATAAAGTAATAAAGACTAAACTACCCTCAAGCTAAATAAAAGACAATCTTAGCACCTCCCCCCTGAGTAATATTTGGTCATGTAATTGTAAGGTAGACAAGACTACCAACAAGAATACAAGACAAAGTAGGATCTAACAAAGGAACACCATCAGTTGAGGAATAATGCACATTGAGCTTAAGAGGTGTGTCCACTTCCAAGAATTTGTCAACATGGCCCACTGAATGATTTCAGTTGCATATTTGGATTTAGAGAGAAATTACCCTTGAGGAGAAGAAGCTACTCCAGTCCCCAAATAATAGCAAAATGAACCAAGATTGTTCATCTCAAAATAATTTGCAGCTGATCTTTCAAAACAGGAATACTCTCAAAGCCATTCCACTAATAATCATTTCTTCAATGTAACAAAAGAATAATTTGTCTCGCAGAAGTAGAATGTAGGAAAAGAGCAGAATCATGAAAAAATAGTTGATTACAGGTAAACAATTGATCACATATAAATTTGTTTGTGCAACAGATGTGTGTGCTTGACAAAGCATACGTGCCTAGAGGGGACTGTTTCTTCTTAATAAATTTGCCTGAGTTGGTTTGAATGAAACAAAGTATGACAAACTTTGTAATGATTTGAGTATAATTTCCCTGCAGGTTACTTTTTAGAATAAATACAGGTTACTTTTGAGAATAAATATAAAAGAAGTAATTACTTTGTGGTTTCTGCTAATTAATATTGCTCCTTGTTGACTCCAGAAATATTCTAGGCGACAGGACCTTGAAACTACAATCAGGATCTTGCTATCTTCCACATCCTGATAAAGAAAAAACAGGTGGAGAGGATGCTCACTTCATTTGTGAAGATGAGCAAGCAATTGGCATAGCAGATGGTGTTGGTGGCTGGGCAGATGTTGGTATTAATGCAGGGCATTATGCCCGTGAACTCATGTCTAATTCAGTAGCTGCAATTCAAGATGAACCGAAGGGTTCCATTGACCCAGCTGGGGTGTTGGAGAAAGCTCACTCAATCACAAAAGCCAAGGGTTCCTCAACAGCTTGCATCATAGCCCTTACAAACCAGGTTTGTTGTGCTTTATTGCACTAGCCAGCCACGTTGATCTCCTTTAATGTACCTCAAACATATTCTCACTTGACATAGGAAATATGAGGTTCTATCCGATCATTGTTTTTAACAGCCGCCAGGAAATACATGGTTGCTTTATGGGATCAGGAATTTCTGTGTGGTTCTTTTCCCCTTACTATCATTGTGAGATTTGCATTTATGTCTATAACTAAACTGTCCAACCATTTTGATATATTTTCTTTTATGTGCCCAAAACATATTTTCTTTTTGGAAAAAGAAGAAGTGTTATCAAGTTTTAACAGCCAGGATAACATGGTTGCTTCATGCAGTGAGGAAGTCTATGTGGCTCTTTCCCCTTCACTAGCATTTTAAGATTTTTGTTTATATCTATAACTCCAGTGAATTTAGGAACTTCATCTGGTCAATTAAATGTGTTGACTGGATGAATCTTTTGTTTGAAAGAGAACGGTGGACTCAATCCCAGTTTTGAGGTCTCATCTGTATTGTTCTCTACTGAAATATGAAAAATGTAAATAATAATCTTCTTACTTCTGGGACACATTCTTACAATTACTGGGGTTAATTTCTTCTCCTGGTAATACAGCGGAATTGATTTGGCTCCCCACTTTCTGTGAATTGCAATGCTTTTAACACAACAGTTTTTTCCACAATTTTTTTTTCCCAAGAAGTTTAGACTAAAAGATTCCTTAAGCCTGTCATACACAATACCTGGATAGGACAGAGCGCATGACAAATACAATGGTTTGCAGTATATGTTTGGTTTTTTTTTGATCGGCAAATGTTAGTTGTTAGTTGTTAGATTAGCACCAATGGGAGAAAATCTCCCCACCCTTGGCAAAGCACCTAAGTGCTTGCACTCTCTTAATTCAACCTCCCTAAGGGGAATTGAACCCATGACCTCCTTGGGACTAAGCCCTAAGGAAGGCATGATGGCCAACTAGGCTAGGCCTAGTTGGTTCAGTATATGTTTGGTTTGTATACTTAGTGTATATGGGTTGCTTCCTGGTGCTTTTCTAATAGAAGCTTCCTTAATTTGATTCCCAAAAATAGTACAGTGAATGGGTAGATATTAACAGTTTTTCTACTCAAGGAGTGCCTCCAGTAGAAAGATGTTTACTTGTGGATGGGGAACTGTAGCTGGGGTAAGTCACGGTCAAATGGGTGGGGTCATGAAGCATCCTTGCAATTTATCTTCATTTATTTTCAATAATCCAAGCACAACAGGAATCTAGACGGAGATTCTAGTTGGATTAGCCTACAGCAGTTACAATATCTGTTGTCCACCTGTCCTTTATCAGTTTGAGGTTCTCTTTACTCCTTTTTTCTCATCAGGACATTGAGTTCAAATTTGTTCTGCTTGCTTCTCATGCATTGTAATAAACTTCTGTAATAAGCTGTCTGTTTCCAAGTGTAAAAATTGCTCTAGTTTGAAGTTTATATAGAATATTTGCTTTCTTGAACTGTGAAAGCGAATGGACATTTACTTCTTGATACTGTTTCGATGAATCTCATTTGTTTATTTCAGCGGAGTTTGCAAGCCATTAATCTTGGGGATAGTGGATTTATCGTAGTGAGAGAAGGATGCACCATCTTCCAATCTCCTGTGCAGCAGCATGGTTTCAATTTTACATATCAGTTGGAAAGTGGCAATGAAGGTGATCTGCCAAGTTCTGGCCAGGTGCGTTAATGGATTGATTCAGTTCTTACTTCTTTAATGGTGCTCCCTTTGGTGGAACTTGAACAGTGAATTTCTTGTGAGTTGTCTTGATCAAAGTCTGAGATGCATCTGTTACTACATCACTCCTGTTTCATTTTTCAATTGGCTAGTCAGAAAGCTTATCAAAAGCCCATTCACTTGAAAGCTTCTTATTGCCAAGAACAGGAAAGCATGTTTATGTTCATTGTGTTACTTCTGTGTTGTTTCTTTCCCCAGAATCAAAAGCCTCCATAATGGTCAGATGATAGTAGTTGAGAACCCCAAGGGATTGGCCTAGTGGGTGCAGCTTGGGGCCTAGAGGTGTGCTCCCTCTAGGTCTCATGTTCAGCTCCCTCAAGGTGCTATCAACTCCTTGGAGTCACGCTCGCAGGCTCTGCCTGAGATTTGCCTGATCCACATGAAGGGAGCGCTTTGCGTGAGTCCCGGGATTAGTCGAGGTATGCGTAAGCTGGTCCGGACACCCGGTCATCAAAAAAGAAAGAAAGATGATAGTAGTTGAGATATGTGGTTTTAGGGTGGACTGAAGATAACATCTAATGTATATAGGCACAAGTACATGAAAACTCCCTCCTATGAACTTTGATACCAAACTGATGTAGGGCAGTATCAGAAAACTCTGAATACTGGTTGATTAGGCAGAGGAAGATTGTAGGTTTAGTTTGCTAAACATAGGAAAAGAGTTTTATAGTTTGTGGATGAAAAGAGATTGAAATTAAGCTATATTGTTTGTATATCAAAAGAAACTGAAATTAGTTTGGCATGTTGCTGAAGTTTAAGAGACTCCATTGCTGGAAGCTGCGGGCAGCTGCTAATTAAGGTTTTGAGTCTAGGGGAAGGGATTAGGGTTTAGTAGGATTTAATGGGCTTGGGTTTTGGGGCTGACAAGGTTCTTGTTGGTGGTTGTGAATAGTTCCAGTTAACAATAACTTGGGTTTTTTTTTTGCGAAGAGACCAAGAATCTCTGCTTCATAATAATTTGGCTGGTTTTTGAGGAGGAGAACGAAAATAAGTGGAATCTGGGAAGTTCCTTGACCTTCATCCTCTGTGTGTGCGCGTGTGCTTGCGCACATGTGACTTATCTTCTTTTTGCTTGCAGGTGTGTACCTCCTAGCAAAAGGAATTTACAAGTTGTTGGTTCTTAATTATTAAAACTCCAAGGCAGTTTAAGTCCTCTGAAGTTTAGGGTCTGTGACAAGTGGGGCAAATGTTGGTCAAACTTAGGGTTGTTTGGGATGTGCTGTATAAGTGCACTTTTTGACTTTTTGGTTAAAAAAAGTAGAGAAGAAAAATATGTATGTTTGGGATAACTTTTTGACTTTTTACGAAAAAATGTGTAATAAAATATTGTAGTAAAATCAAAATGACCATTCTACCCTGGTTGACTTTTTGACTTTTGGGTAATTGAATTCAAAAGATAAAAATAATAATTTTGCCCTCTAGGCTTTTCCCACAAATTTCTCCCAAATAGTATGGACTTTTTGGCTTTTATAGTAACTTTTTGAATTTTTGGCTTTTGTAGGTTATCCCAAACCAAGGTGGGGTGTTTTGGAAAGTTGGTTAAAAATTGACTTTTTGGTTTTTTGACTTTTTCTGGCTTTTTTGTGGGTAAAAAATGTGAGAGGTGATATGACCAAAAATGCTTTTAACCAGCTTGTCAAAGTGCCCGTGTGTTACATGGACTTTTCCATCTCCCCCATAGTACCCCTGTCCATTGGATATATAACAAGGGTAAGGGTGTGAATTACGTGTTTGATACCCGTATCCAATTCAGACATTTGAATCCTCCTATTTTTTACAATGTTTGAAGAAGCTCACATATGATAGTAAAGAAACATTTCTAACCTCCCATGTGGATGAGAGAGAAAAATTTTAAAATTTTCCTCACTCCTATTTAATTTCAAGTATATTTTTACATAATTTATAACATCTCAACTTCTAGAGAAACAGCCAAGGCACTGGATACGTTCAATGGGCTTGAGTTCTAGAGAAATGCCTGGAATAAAATTCTTAATGCTTGTAATTGCTATATTTTCGCCTTAATGGCATTCTTTATTTCTCTCAGTGAGTAATGAATATATTTTGGGCAAAAAGCTTCCTTGAGATTTCATATGATACAAAGCATAGATGACTATCTGATTCATCGACCTGGGGATAAATGTGGTCAGGTTTTCACAATACCAGTTGTACCAGGAGATGTTATTGTAGCTGGGACGGATGGATTGTTTGACAACTTGTATGATAATGAGATTACTGCTGTGATTGTTAATGGGACGAGAGAAGGCTTGGGGCCGCAGGTCACTGCTCAGAAGATTGCAGCTCTGGCACGCCAGCGAGCTCTCGACAGGAACAGGCAGACACCTTTTTCTACAGCTGCTCAGGATGCTGGGTTCCGCTATTATGGTGGCAAACTTGATGACACCACTGTTGTTGTTTCTTATGTCATAGCTCGACCAACATGTGAGTTTTCTCACACCAGTTTTCTGCCTTTCTTTTGCTTTTAAATTCCCATATGTTGTATGTGTTAATAAACAGAACTATGAAACAGATTAGTTATTTGTTTCTTCGTTTACCCAATGTGCAATTTTCATAGAGAATTTTTTCATTCATAATTTTGAAATTCATCATTCTTTGGTGTGCACATCAAATCTCTTTCAAGATAAAGAGAGAAGTAGCGAACTTATTAGAAAGATCGATGAACCTGTATGAAGACATTACATTGTGCTAATCTCATTTCAGGTTTAGAGCTGAACAGATTATAGTGAACTTGTATACTTTTATAATTTTAAGCTCGCATGTGGTGAAGATCTTATACAATAAGTTGACTAAGTGAATGAGTGTGTTCAGCATATTATGTAATTGACAAATACCAACAAAATAAATATATATATATATTAATTGTAAAGTCAACAATGTTTTACGGGATAGTGTTGATTAACTAATTAACAATATATGCATAAAATAAATATAACTGTGATGAAAATGGTTAGATGAATGTGAGATAAAACTAAAAATGGTAAAATAAAAAATAAATATATTTGTAAAATGGTTAAAAAAAAAAATGGTAAAAGTAACACTTATTAAAGATAAATTGAGAGACAATAGATTAAGATGATTTAATCATGTAAACTTATAAATGCAACTGTAAAAAAAAGGTGATATGATCACCACAAATGAAGATGTTAAAGAAAAAAGACCTCAAGTTGACAATGGATGTCATACTTTAAAAAAAAAAAAAAAAAAAAAATTAAACTTAACTGAACATATAATCTCTGATAGAGCAATAAAATAAAACATAATTCATGTAACCGATTTTCTCTTGCAACTTGGCTGTCCACTGCTTTCACTTTATGTGAAGGTTTGAAACCTCGTGGTCAACCTTTATGAGATGCATTGCAGCAGTAAATCCTGTTGCTATGCATGTAGAACAATGTTTTCAAAACCGGACCGGTGAGCGAACCGGAAAAGGGACCGGGTGGGCGGGTCACCGGTTCAACCGTCGGGTCAAAGCGGTCGAACCGTGACGTCATAATTAATATTATATAATTAAAAAATATAATTATAAATTATAAATAAATAAAAATATATATAAATAATCAAATAAAAATAAAAATTATTGCATAGTATTTATTAATAATATTTAATAAAGTCATAATTGATAAAAAAAAGTTACTTATTTCACAGAAATTAAATTTTTTAAACATTCCCTCCAAATAAATTGATTGAATGCTAGATTTAATTTTGGAGGGAAATGAAATTTTCAACTCTCCCTCCAATCAATATGTTTCAAATAATTTGATTGAATCCCACATAGAATTTTGTAGGTTCTCTTTGAAATTTTTTTTCCTATAAATAGGAATAGACTTTCATAATCTTCTCAAGTTTTCAATGAGACTCTTCCTTATGAGAGGAGACTCTTGAAATAAGAATTTTTAGTCAAAATTTTGAACTATATTTATATATATACATATATATATAAATATATAAGAAAGAAAGAAAGAAAGAAAAAAAAAAAAAAAAGTAAAACCCAAAAAAAAAAAAAAAAAAAAAGGGGACCGGTTCTGGCCGGTTCGACCACTGGGTCGCCGGTTATTCCCGGTTTTGGCCCCAGTCCGGGTTTGGAGGGTTGACCGGACCGGAACAAGGCCCGGTTCCCGGTTCAACCGGTCCGACCGGCCGGTCCGGTCCGGGTTTGAAAACAATGATGTAGAAGATACATTCATGAGATTTTCAATTATTGAAAAAAAAAAAAAATTTCTTACAACCCTGCAAAGAGAACCATGGATTGGATGCACACTCAAATTAACATTTTTAGATCTGCAATAGGTGGCCTTAAGCCTGCCATGAGAGTGCAAAGTATGAATACAATATGTAGAGCATGATAACTTTGATAACTTGGTTGCACATGTACACCAAGATAGACAAAAACATGGATCACAAGTTTACTGTACGAATAAACATTGAACCAAAACACCGAGATAGACAAAAAACACAAAATACAGGTTGGCAAGGGGGTTTATTCGTCTACCTAGAAGCATGTATAAGTAACAAACTGACCAAGTAGACACAAGTTGGACACACTAAAACTTCCACATTTTTTTCAAAACTCTTCTTCGTTCGCCTTCGCCGCCACCCTCCTCTTCTTCTTGCTCTTGCCTTCTGGCTTCCTCTTCTTGTCTTTCCCTCTCTCTTGTGTCTTTTTCTTGTCGCTTCTCCATCTCTTCCCTTTCTTGTTCCTGTCGCTTGGCCTCTTCTTCCTCTCTCTCTGCTGCTTCTTGTCTTCTCCTCTCTTCCTCTTGCTCTCTCTTTTGTACCTTCCTCCTTGCCTCCTCTTCCTGTTCCCTCCTCCTTGCATGCTCTTCCTCTTGTCTTCTTGCTTCCTCCTCCTCCCTCTTCCTGGCTTCGTCTTCCTCTCTCCTAGCCGCCTCCTCTTCCTTCCTCCTTGCCTCCTCTTCCTCTTGTCTTCTGGCTTCCTCCTCCTCCCTCCTTGCTTCCTCTTCCTCTCTCTTTCTAGCTTCTTCTTCTTTTTCCCGTCTCTGCTCTTCCTTCTCCCGCTTTCTGGTTTCCTCCTCTTCACGTCTCCTCTTTTCTTCCTCCTCCTCCTCCCTCTTTCTGGCTTCCTCTTCTTCTTCTTGTTCCTGTCTCCTCTGCTCCTCCTCTCTCTTTCTAGCTTCCTCCTCCTCCCTCCTAGCTTCTTCTTCCGCCCTCTTTCTTGCTTCCTCTTCTTCTTCTTCTTTTCTCCTCTTCTCTTCCTCCTCTCTCTTTGCTTCCTCCTCCTCCCTCCTCCTGGCTTCCTCTTCTTCTTCCTCTTCCTCTCTCTTCTTCTCTTCCTCCCTCTTCCTTGCCTCCTCTTCTTCTCTCTCCCTAGCTTCCTCCCTTTCCTTCTCAATTTCTTCCTCCATCATCCTTTCTTCTTCCTCTGCACAAGAGATGCAATCCAATATGATTGATTCACCCTGTGAATCCAAAAGATGACGAATTGTCGTGTTGGCGACACCGAAGGATGCTGCCACCACTTGTTGGTCCAAAGTTCGGAGGACTGAGGCTTTTCCTGCGAGGAACTGAGGATGATTCTTCTTTGTTGTTGTGCTGAATCCCATGAAAACGAATGACTCGTTGTTGAAGGCCATTTGGGCCATGGGATGGAACCTTGGCACGACAAACACATCACCTTCTCCAACTCTGAAACTCATGTTTCTGCATCCTGATTCATTCATTGTGCTAGAACAAACCACGCGAACCATCCCTTGGCCTTGTATCACTATAGATATTTCACTAGCCATTGGATTCCAGTGCGGCCCCATCATCGACCCCTTTTAATAACATATCAGCAAAACAATGATAGAATTATTGACACCTGTATTTCACTAATAGCATATTTAGAATATGGAAAGGAAGTATTTCCAGCAACTTACCCTAGTCAAGTTCACCATGAAAATACCAATTTTGGAACCTCTTAGTGCAGGCAACTGTTTCTTGGTTACCATCAGACTCCGCCCATTACAGTTTTCGAAATCCGGATCTGCTTTCAGGATATTGAACACTTGGGCTTTGTACTTCTTGTTGTTCGTGTCAAACATGCTGTAACCTCTGCTTCCCAAAAGTGCTTTCATGAATTGAGCTTCGAGCTCCCACAATGTTCGTTCTTTCCTCGGGGGCGCATGTACTATTGCCAGCGGCATTGCTCCCCTTGTTAATTCTTCTATCACATCCTCGGGAACCTTCGAAAACCCATTTCAACATATGGTCTATTACATTTTAATTCATGAAAGCAAAACTGCAGGCACAAGTAGATAATGTGAAATCCTTTGCTATTGAAATTGATTAATGTGTTCTGATTAGCTCCTCTCTTTATTAGGCCATTGGCTTATTATCCACTTGGCGACCAAAAGGAAAATTTTATTTTAGAAAATGTTTTATATCACCGCATAATTAATATTTGTAATTGATTATGTATTTGAAATAAGTAATACAAAAGTCATACCTTGCCAATATGAACGGTTAAATAAAACGGTACTCTGTTATTTTTACAACATTTTTATACAAGATCGATCTTCTATCAGAATCAGAATGATACGAGTGACAGTTTTATAATTAAAAACCTTTTTGTGGGTATTTTGTTTAAAAATTGTAATTGATTCAGTTCATTTCAGTAATTACATTTTCTGTTTACATTCCTTTCATAGCATTACTCTGCACTAACATCATTCTATTTACAATTTTTTTTTTATATGCTTTCTTTTTGTATAGAATCTGTGAGTTTGTGACACAGACCAAAAATATATGATGGTTACTCTGTACATTCTCACAAATATAAATAGAATTCAGTTTAGTAAATACATTACTCTGGTAAAAAGCATTCTGTATACTACATTTCTGTATACTTTCTTTCCAAAAATTTGAAATTCGAAAATCATGGTTGGAAGATTACCATGAAGGCTGCTTGGAGGACTTTATTATCAAAGCCGAGGATGAGGTCGTGAATCCTTGAATACGCCCCCATATTGGGTTCCTGCACAAAGAAGTATCATTTACAGTCATACCCAACATTTTAAATTGTACTAGTGATCATCAACAGCTAATCACACGGTTCCTGGAACAAATAATGAAGGGAACAATGTCTAGCAAAAACTCATACGTACACGCAAGTTGTCAATTGAGTTGGTGAAGATAGCGTAGATTCTGAGCTTCTGTCGTTCCTCTTCTAAGTTGCTTTGTACAAAGAATACAGTCCCGGGCTGCATTCTATAGACATCACCTCGTCGTAAATTAACACGTCTCATTTCATCTTCGTCAACCCAACTCAATCTCCCACCCCCTAATGCCCAAACACAACATACTCAAAAAAAATTCAGTTCACTAAACCTTCTAAAGATAACAGGTAGCTAAAATGTATGAATTTATACATTAGAACATCTCCAATGATGTATAAGCTATAATTTGGCATGCTACAGTACAAAATTACCCAAATTATAATAATGATGCCACAATGGTGCAACGTGGCACAATCCCAACCACCTTTCCCTGCTAATTTTTTTAGGATATGGATATAATTTTTTTAGTGATTTTTTTTTATCATCTTTTATGACCTTTTTAAAACTTTAAAATAAAAAATTATATATTTACAATAAATTTGACAAATATAAAAAAATAAAAAAAATTGAAAAGAATAATTTGGTAAATGAATTATGTTTAAAAATATATTGATCTATTTTTGAAGTTTTTGCTGGGGAAGGATGAGAAAGGGAGGGAGAAAGTAAGCAAGGGCGGAGCCAAAGAAGGCTCGGGGTCACGTGCCCCCTTAATTTTGAATTTTTTTTGTTTTTGTTTTGTGAATATATATAAAATGTATTTTTTTTCTCTTAACATATTCTTTGTCTAAGGATTTATTGTATTGTTCATAATAAACAGTTATTTGATACTTTGGGAGTACTATGTAGTATTTTTATGTAATAGTCTAAACCAATAGTGTAGTGAAAAATCTTATGGATTGAATATAATTAATTCATTATTTTAGGTAGTTGAAAAACAACTTAGTGTGATTTGTGATTTTTCATATTTTGAGTATCACATAGGCAACGCCATATGATACTCTAAGACTATTTTATAATTTCCATTCAAAACACATCATTTATAAGCAATATCATCTCTTTAATATTTTCTGTCAAATAAAAGTTAAATAGATTTTATAATAATTTGTGCTATAAATGATGTGCTTTTATTTTCTAAAATTAGGAATTTTGATCCATAATTTTTTATGCTAAAATTTCAAACTTACATCACCATCTGGTACCGAGCTATTACACAGTATTCTAGAATTTTGATTTGTTCCTATTAATAATGATTTTTAATTTTTTATACTTAAATTTAACTCATAAAATTATTATTATTTTAATGTTAATCATGATTTTTTTAAAAATCAAAAATTATAATTAATAAATGCCCCTTTAACTTAATTTTCTAAATCCGCCACTGAAAGTGAGGGAATGAAAGGAAATCAGTTGGGTTTTGGGTGAGCTAAGTAGATTTGACAACTCTTATAACATGCGAGAACTTTCTACAATAGAAGCTGTAACAACAAATATTAGAGATGGTCTTAGACAGCTAAAATGACATTTGTTAATAGTTGAGTTTTTGATATAATTAATATATGTATATGTTTTAGAATGATATGAGTAAAAAAGTACCGGAGTGGACATAGAAGACCATGTCTGCATGAAGGAGTACAGGAAGAAACAGAGCATCGGGCTCCAATGTTATGAACTGGAGATGATAACGCCCCCCTCCTCTGACTCCATCACTGATTTCAACGGCCGAGATCTCCCCATACTCTGTCGACACAACTGACTTCCTCTCATCTTTCCTCACCACTGACCCCGCACTCCAATCCCCCTCATCATGATGATCATCATCATGACCCAAAGCTCTTACACTGACAATGACTTGTAAGCAAATCAAGAAAAGTACCAGCAATTTCCCAGATTTCTTCAACATTGTTCTAGAGAGACAGAGAGAGAGAGAGAGAGAGCTATGGTGGGTAGTAGTGAAATATGGGTTTTGGTTATATAATGGGGGAAAAAGTGGTGGCAGAGAGAGAGGAAGCTACGTGGCTTGTCTGTGACACGTTGCATGTGCATGGCGACACGTGGCAGCTGATTGAGTCTGATCAGATTTTTTAAACTTTGGCGGTGTTTGTAACTTGGTTTTTAGGTTTTTTTTTGTTTTTTTTTTACTACAAGATAAATGTTTTACAAAATCAAAAAAAATAAATTCAAACAAAATATCACATCAAATCTCATAATCATTGCACTTTTTCTATTACAAACATCATATCCAATCACAAAAAAAACCTAACTATTTTTTCAAACACAAAATTTTTTTTCTCTAATAATATCTTATAATTAAAAAACCTACAAAAAAAAAAAATTCACTTTCTAAACACCCACAAAATTGGGCCACAATAATGGGCCTCTAGGTTTTAGATTCTATGAGGCAGGCTTGCTTGGCTGGACTGTTAACCACCAGTCATGTGGTGGACAAGTTGGGCTCAAGCCACTTAATAACAATATGTGCACATGTTTTGGTAAGGGAACTTGCGGGTTGGTCTTATGGACCAGACTTAATACCCAACAAGTATTGCTCTAAATTAATAGGTTCATATTTTCGGTTTTTCCCTCACAATCCAACCCGTTAATCCATAATTCACAATGATTTCACAACAAACTCATTGCAATAGGAGGAAAAAAAAAAAAAAACACAATTTTCAGTACTAATATGTTTGTAAAAACGCTACTTAGGACTTATTAGGTAATAATTTCAACTAATAGGACATGTTGGTAATTTTATCTTTTTTTAATGAAAAAAAAAAGTCTTACAAAAAAAATTCATACAGAACTTTGAGAATCTGTTTACAATCCTGATTATGAACAAGGTTGGTTTGAATTGTTAGGAGTGACCTAACTAACTCAACCAAGGGGGCATTTCTTAGACACAGAACTTTCCAAGGGAATATATTTATACATGCATAATTGACAAAGGAAGAAGAGATGCGACATGTGAAATGTGATGTAAATAAGAAACGATAAGATGGCCATATAAAGAAACAATAATAGAATCAAGGGGTATTTCCACAAAGCAAAATTAACATATCCTAGGGATCACCCACCCCCACCTCTTGTGAAAAGACCACTCATCTAGGGTTAGGTTTTGCTTCTTTTCTCTAACAGAAAAAGAGAAGTGACAAGGAGATACCCTAAACCTAACAGTAGTTTTAGGAACCCAGAAAAATAAATCAGAAAAGTGTTCAAAATTTGTAATGGAATTCTGAATTTACTCATATTATGACTCCACAATAACAACTTTAAATATACACTGTTGATTACAAAATTTAGATCATTTTTTGATTTATTATCTGAATTCCTAAACCTTCTGTAAAACTAATGTCATATAACCAAATCAAATCACCCTCTTCCACTACTTAAGAGTGTTTTGAGAAGATGGTTAAAAGTTATTTTTTGACTTTTTTTTTAACTTTTTTGTAAGAGAGGAAAGTGAGTTAAAACTGGAAAGTAAATTTTAACCCACTTTCCAAAATAGGCCTTACTCTCTCTCTCTTGCCTTTTGCATTTGCCTTTGCCTTTTGGGGTTAGGCTGCATACATTGGAGACAACCTTTATATGAATGATCTAAATCAGATTCTCAAACGCAAAAACACTTCCAATATATGCTTCTTTTGTATGTTACAAGCTTTGTTCCCCCATGTGTCTCGTGTACTTAGAAACCTTAATTCCTAAGTACTTGACTCATGATAATATTCTCTTGAAAATAATTTAATTTATAATTTCAATGCGAAACCCGTGTTTAGTCATATCACGAAATCTTATATAAAAATATATTTCAATTTTTTAAAGCTAAAAATGTTGTTGATCCTACTTTAAAGTAGGTTTGATTTTTGTAATATTCCAAAAGATAGATGCTAATCAACTACAATTTGAATATTTAAAAAAAAATAAAAAAATAGTGATATATTATTTTCATGTGGTGTCCTTAATAATTTCAATGCTAAACCCATGTTTGTTTATATCACAAAATCTTATATAAATAATATTTCAATTTTTTGAAGTTGAAAATGACATTATTCTAATTCTTTGAAGTAATTTCACTTTGTTTTAACTTTTAAGGTAACATTATGAAGGAAAGACTCAATCCATGTTTAGAGTCGTATCACTAAAACTTAAATGTATATATATATTTCAATTTATTTTTTGGAGTGTAAATAATGTGGTTCGAATTTTTTTAATCAAAGAAAAAAATAATTTTGATTTTCTTTTTTGGAAATATTCGTAAAGAAGATTTAGATGCTCAACTAGTATTTGAATAAAGATAATGATACTATTTTCATGTGGTGTCCTGGCTAATCCTCTCACTTTGTCAATTTTCTTTGTCATCAACGATTACGACTCAAAGCAAATTGACACTTCAAAAGCTTACGATTTTTTGAGAATATCTCATTTCAAACTTTAATACAAGAGCATTTTCAATACTTACAATTAAATTTGCAAAGCCAAAGTCATTTTTGGATGGTACTACTAGTGCCATTTTTAAATTTTTTTAAAAAAGTAATGTTACTTTAATGATGCCCACATTAAATTTTCTATTTAGAGAGTAAGCTGAAAAAGTTGTATTTTTAGTTAAATAAGTTGAAAACAAAATTTTGTTTATCTTGAACTAAAAAAAAAAAAAAAAACTAAAAAAATCAATTTTTTACTTACAAAAAAAAAGAAGAAGTAAAGTTTTAACAATTATCAAATGCATTAGTTTTTTTAGATATTAAAAAGGACTTCTCTTTAATTAGGCTCGTGTGAGCTCATTATGTGGCTTACCTTAATAATGTGAACTGTTTATATTGTAGTGCCTATCATGAATATTGTTCTCACAAAATATCAGATTGTTTGAACAACAATAACCACATAATTAAATCACATTTATTATAAATAAATAAATAAATAAAAATAGACGACAATTGTAATTTTAAAAATAAATCATTCATTAGTTTGAAGACAAATGTAATCTAATAATACATTTACAGTTGTTCGATTAATTTGATTTTTGTGAAGATAATTTTCTTGGTAAACCCAATAGTTAAGATTATCAAGGTGGGCCTTGTAGTAAGCTTATGAAGGTTTAATAACCAAAAGTTTACCAAATTTTTTACTAAGTGTCTCATAGGTATGGGGCCATATGAGACTCACATAGTGGGTAACCCACACCCCATATGAGGCATGTGGTATAAAATTTGATAAAATTTTTAAAATCTCTAACATTACTCTTTAATAATACCTCTAGGGTTCGTTTGGAAAGTGGGTTAACTTTTTAGCTTTTTGGACTTTTTGTGAGAGAAATAATATAATGATTATAATTGGATTTGATGTTTTGTCTTATTGAACTAAAAAGTTTATTTTATCTTTTTATAGTTAAAATAGTCCAAAACCCAACCCAACTTATCTTTCCAAACAAAGGCCTAATAGCCAACTTGAGAGAAGCCTGTCTCTTTAAAAAAGAGTCAACAAAAAATTAAAAAAATAATTACCAACCTCCACCTAATAATGGGCTCTTTTGGGAACAATGGTAAAAAGTTAATTTTTTGGATTTAAAACTTTTTTAGCTAAAAAAGTTAGCTTTTTTACTCAAAAAAAGCCATCAAAAAAGTCAAAAAGTCAGTTTTTTATCAACTTTCCAAAACACCACAATATAAAAAAGTATAAAGAAAATGATGAGTTTTAAATTCAGTTATTGAATAGTAAAACCTATCCTTAAATGAATTTGGATCAATTTTTATATTTTATATTTTATATTTTTATACAATATGTATAAATTTTTAATTTGTTTAAAAAAATTATAATTCTTTATTTTCAACCGTTGGATCATGTCACTACAATAATTACTATTGATGACCACACAAAGTTGATTGGGGCAGCTTTGAAAAGGCTTGATTTGCGGCGTGAATTCGACCCCATGATTATGATGATGAGTATAGTGGTCGCGCTTTCAGATAGCTTCACAGAAGCCACCCCCAAACACTTCAAAAAAGATTTTTTAACAAAATAAAATAAAATAAAATAAATAAATAAAAGCTTTTTTTTTTTTCGGCTGTGATATGCAGCTCGAATTTCAGGGACACTAATGCCCCGAAATTCTATTTCAGGTAAAAAAAAATAAAAAAATAAAAATAAAGTTACCAAAACAGGAAATTAATGTCATTAGTGCCAGGCTTTTTAGTGCCACAAAACATTTTCCTTTTTTTTTTTTGCACAAAAAAGTAAAAGTTTAACATCTTTAACAGACAATAAAATAATACTTTTTAAAGTAATTTACCATCCAACAACAAAGTCATGGCATCTCTAATCTTCCCATATAAAAAGTGTTGCCACTGCACTAAGGTAAACTATCAATAGATTTTAATAATTGAACTTAATTTTTATTAAATTTTATTGAAAATAAGTTTTGGTAAAATTATTGTTAAAATAATTTTTTTGTGACAATTTTTTGTATGTCGCTAAAAATTGATAATTAGTGACTTTTTTTTATCATGATTTTTATAAATTGTCACTAAATTTTACAATTAGTGACATTTTTTTTTGATAAATCTTTTCTATAGGACCTATTAGACAATAAATTTACTTATTTGGACCTATACATAAGTGTCCCTACAATAATCACAAAGTTATTACGCGTTGGGTTGAAGAAAATTTAATGAAATATATAACAAGTTTGATTAAGACACGATAAGCATATTATAATTAAAATAAAATAAAAAAATTAAAAAAAAATAGAAGAAAGAAAGAAAGAAAGAAAACCTATCTTTTAATTACCATTTGTATATGGAAAGATTAAAGATGAAATGACTTACCAGGGTCAATTTCTTGTAATAAAATAAAGAGTATTTATTCGAGACAAAAAATTAGATTTAATTTTCAAATTCAGTGATGTGCTAATCAATTAGGATATTAAAAGTAACATTTTTTCTCATGTATTCTCTGATTATCAATTAATCATTAGGTTTGAAAAATGAGTCAAAAAAGTGGATTTCTATATCATTTTTCTAAAATAAATTATGAGTTTTTAATTTTGTAAATTTAAACTATAATTTTTCTTATTGTTTTCAATCTAAATGGTCTATCTATTTATGCTAAGTACAATTGACAGAAAAATAATATTTTAGATATTAAAATCAACGAAAATAGGTATTTTAGATATTTTGTGCACACACACATTGCGTTTAATGACTAAAATATCATTTTTTTTGGTCGATTTTACTTGAGATTTAAATTGATAAAATTAAAAATTCACGATTCATTTTATTATAAAAGTCAAACTCTCAATTTTCTTTCTCTTTTTTCTTTTTTCCTTTTTGTAATTTCTCGACCAAAAAAAAAAAAAAAAAATCCAATGCACGAGATTATTGCTAGTGCTCTCTGAAAAGGAAGAAGTTAACTAGTGATATTAGAGCATTGCTTACTCTACTCATGTTGTAAAACTTGTTTTGTTATTTTCTAAAAACTAACATAAAAGTGATAAGTTTATTATTTAAATCAATACAAATTAGATTAAGAGACCATATATGTATTTTTGTTCCTAGTGCTCTAAATAATTTTCCCCAAAAAGACATGATGTACACAAACTTTATTTCTTAAAGAGATTAATTTCCAGTTTAGCCAAACCATCCTTTCATTATGCATCATGAAACTGCTAGGTAAAAAGTAAAAATTATTAACTAGTTTCATCATGTGACATTATATGTGCTATTCTTAATAAAGAAGAAATTGTAAAGAATAATATTAGAGATCTCAAATTTTTTATCAAATGTCTTATATGGGTGTGAGATCCATACCATGTGGGTCCCATGTGGATCCTACCTTCATGTGACACATTTGGTAGCAATTTTGGTAGAACTTTTGGAATCTCTAGTATTTTTAAATTGTAAAACACATTGAGTTAATTCTTATTTTTTAATCACTTAATAAAAACAAATCAATATTATTCTACCAGTAATCTTTTTTGCTATATCATGATGAATAATGTCACATAAAATTTTGAACTATTGAATAATTAGCTAGTAAAAAGGAATTCAGATTTTCTGTAGATTGTGATGCCAAAACAACTTTGTTTTGAGATAAAATACAAAGAGAGAAAAAGAAAGAGAGAAACAAAGAAGAGACAAGACAACAAACACTAATTACTACCCCACCAGCTTCGGCCACCTTTGTTCGCCCCTCTCCTCCAGCAACCCTCGCTACCCCTTGTCTCTTTCCAATGTTGGCCGCCACCCAAAATCTTTTTTGAGCTCACCCTCTAAGCACTGGTACCACCACCATGACTTTAGCCCTTGCCAACCCTCTTCCTCTTCTTTTCGCCCTACCATCCGCCGGTACTAACAAGCCCTTCGCTTCCTCCTTCCTCTTCCTTTTCTTTCTTCATCTTCTTCAATAAATGTGAAGTAGAAGAAAACGAAAAGGGAGCGGAGAGTTGTCAAAGAAAGTTGGAACAGTGGGTGTGGGAGTTGCTAAAGAGAGCTCAAAATGATTATTTTAAAATTATAAAAAAAAACTATAAATTACAAAAAATAATAAAAGTTATAATTACTTTATTTAAATTACGCCAATAATCAAAGTTTATTTAATTCCAAAATCAAAAAATTGGTATTCACCTAAAAAAGTGAGAAATATTTCAATTAATTTAGAGGGAATCATGCAAATAACTTAGTTAGATAATGTTAACGTAAAATTTAATTGTATCAAAATAACAAGTTACAATTAGAATGGTATAACAAAAATAATTTAATTTTGACTATTGAAGTTGCCACACCAATCATGTAGCTGGTACCACTTTGAAAATGCTGACTCCCATAAAGATGGTGTAAGCATTCTTTGATCTTTTGCACTAAGAAAAAGACCACTCACCCCGGCCTTGTCATTTTCGCCGGCCTTGCACTTTAGCTTTGTTCTCAAATGAATTTGTAAATGCAACCTTTGTTTTTTTTTTTTTACAAAAAAATTTAGTTTATCTTTCCATAGTCCTCCTAATCCCAAAACTACTCTGTCTTCGATATCTTCACTCTAAACCATCCAAAAAATATCTTTCTATGCTTACTTGGTATTCCTACTCACCCAAAAATTGTGTTAGAAAAGTGGCTGAGATTTAATTGGTGATTGTGAGACCAAATATATAGAATGAATCTATATCACACATTAATAATTTTGGATGAAAATTATAAATATATAGTACTAGAATAGTATTACTTTAATTCAAAAATTATGATATTTGTACAAGTGTGTCTTTTAAGACAAATTTATCAATTCATAACTTGGTGTTTCTAAATATATTTCAATTTTATTTTTTACAATATTTTTAATTATAAGATATAAGAGACATGGCTTCACAAGATATATGTGATATAATATATTTAAGTATAGAAAAAAATAAATAAATTAAAAGGTGTATTTAACATCTACACGCATAAATAGGGGTAACCATTTTAATTTGATCCGTAGGAATTTGTCCATACTTGCTCAAATGGGGTAGATTTTACCCACTCCGACATTTTTGTGGAGCGGGAGCGGATTATATTTTGGTCACCCGCAACGGGAGTGGAATGGGGGCAAGTATCACCTCTCCTAATCCAATCCTGACTCAATATAATTAATAATATATAAATAAATAATATATATGTATATGTATATATATATATATAATATAAGTAAATATAGAAAAAATAATATTAAAAGTATATTGTTTTGTTTAAATATAAATAAATAATAATCCCAAAAATCTCACTTTTATATATATGAAAATTAGAAAAATTATTTAGTGTGCTAAGAATTTAAATGGTCCTCAACTTTTTTTGACTATTTGAAATGTGATCGGATATCTGCGAGTATCGAGTATCTATCTGCGGATATCCGCAGGGGCGGGAATGAGATTAAAAAATTTCATCCGTAATAGGGGTGGGACGGGAGCAGGGGCAGGGGTGGAGTTCGTCCACGAAGGCAGGGGCAGAGAATGACAAACTTGCTCTGTCACCATCCCTACTAATAAACTAAGCTAAAAGTAAAAGTTCAATAATTTTATTAATAAAGACACTGATAAAAAATAATATAAGTGAACCACTATCATTGGTATGTTAATGATAAATACAAGTTTATTTAGACAAGCGTGAACAATGCATAATATTTCATTGATTAATACATTGATTGAATTTAAAAAATAAGCGTCAATAATACAGAATATTTCATTGATTAATAATTAAAAAAATGATCCCACTAAAAACTCCAAACAAGCCAATCAAGTGTTATTGTTCATATTATTTGAATAATTTACTCTTCCATTAATGATAAAATTATTTTAGATATAAATTTGTTTAGAACCTGATAGATAGAATTATTGAAAAGCTGAGAATAAAAAAATAAAAAAAAAAAGTAGAAAAGAGTACCAAAAAAAAAAAACACAAACAAAAAGTAGAAAAAACAAAGTATGGGCTTTTATCGCTCAAAAAAAGAAAAAAAAAGAAGAAAAAAAGAGAGTATGGCTTTTAAGACTTCAACAAGAAGCTTCCAAAAGATATTTCAAGTTAAAAATTAATAAAAAAAAACATATATAATCTTTACCGCACTAATTCATTATTTTAATTTTGAAGCATTAATGTCAGTTCTAATAAGTTGACAGTGTACGAAAAAAAAAGAAGTTAAACTATCACATCAAAATAGAACTCACAGAAATAGCTTTACAGCTCGCACTTTAGTAGTCCCAAACATTATTTTAATAAAAAATGAGTGAGACCACTACAAAGAGGAGCACTAATAACTCTAACGTGGTGTGGATCCCACATGATGGAATGTTTTGCTCTTGTATTTTATTTTTTTTTGAATTTCTATCTCATTAGTGATCTATTAATACTCTCAAATTAGTGAGATGAATCATTATTGTATCCTAATCTTTATGGACTCTGTGTGTACATTGTATTATTATTGTGCACGAATGTCTGTCATTTTCTCAGGATATCACAGCCCAATCCAATGTCTTCTATGATTCATTCATTCATACATACATAGCATGATAGCATCTCAAATTCTCCATAATCTAATCAGTTGAAAGTAATAATTTTTTTTTTTGACAAATTTTTTCCATAGGATTTATTGGACGATAAGTCTATTTATCAAGACTTACACGTAAGTACCCTTAATTAAAAAGTATCAGTTAAAAATATTTTTTATTTTTTAATAATTAATTTTTTTTACAGATTATTTAAATTATTTATATTTTATAAACTATAAATAAAAAACTACACTAAATAGTGTAATATAAAATTTTAAAATAAATAAAATAATAAAATAATTTATATTTTATAAATTATAAATAAAAATTACACTAAATACTTTAACATAAATTTTTTAAACAAATAAAATTATAAATTACATCATAAACAGCACCCAACAATACCAAATTATCATAGTAGTCCAAATTAAAATAAAATAATTATAACCAAACATCATATAATAAATTTTTTTTTTGAATTATAATCAAAATAATAATTAATATCACAATAAGTCATAACTAATCATACAATAAGTTATAACTAAAGAGATAAAAATTATAATTAAAAGTGCATATGATATACTCCATAGGATCTGTATACCATAAAATTTCCCTACATGTATAATGAAATTATATAATAAGTTATTATTAAATGATGATAATAAGTGTTCAATTTATTTATTTATTTATTTTTTTATAGGAAAATCCTCCCTACTCTCCTGCAGGTCCAAGACAACGCCCATTTCAGAGATCACCAGGTGTGTCCTGTTAGCCGTTCTGAGCGAGGAGACTATAACCTGGGAACTTGGGGCTATAACCTTGAAACTTGTCCCGACCTCCTAAGATAAAGACAACGCCCCTTTCAGAGATCACCAGGGTGTCCTGTTAGCCGTTCTGAGCGAGGAGACTATAACCTGGGAACTTGGGGCTATAACCTTGAAACTTGTCCCGACCTCCTAAGATAAACTCCACTTAAGTCAGGATTCAGAGATCACCAGGGTGTCCCTGTTAGCCGTTCCGAGCGAGGAGACTATAACCTGGAAACTTGGGACTATAACCTTGGAACTTGTCCCGACCTCCTAAGATAAACTCCACTTAAGTCAGGATTCGTATAGCGGGAAAACATTTAACCCACACTAAGTGCTGATTAGATAATTTGAGGTCCAACCTTCTAACTAATTGTGTTTAGCCCAAGAGATTGGCCCAGAGGGGAGAATTGAACCTGTGACCTAGGGGCTTAAATCCTAGGCCTTAACCACAATGCCACCCACCCCTGAGTTATTTATTTATTTTTTTAATCCTAGAACTAGATTGGTCCAGATTTTTTTAGATGGATGATTGTGCAGTAGAAATTAAATTTATATAGTGTGGTGTCTATATGTAGAATAATTATGAATTACAAAGATAATAATTCTAAGTAATTTCTGAATAGTTAATTTTGGATTAGTAGTATTACTGCTTGGGTCTTGCTAACAAGTGCACTTAAGCATAAATAAAAGACAAAAAAATTAAATAACACAAGACACATTTTACTAAATTTAATACATTTTTACTACAATCAATATATATATATATTTTAATAATTTCACATATTTTCAAGACATTTATACAAACTTCCCAGCATTAAATGATGCATGAACACACTTGCTAGCATTTGCCATATTTTATCGTTTGGGAAGAGTTGGGAAGAGCCAATCCAGCTTTATTTTTTGACTTTTTAATTAATTTAATTTGGCTAAATTAGCTCTATTTGAGAAGAATTTTTGACATTTTTTGATTTAGATGTGATGATTATGACCAAAAAAGAAATAGTTATAATTTAAATGTCAAATTTTATTTTATGAACTAAATTAACTTTATTTGACCTTTTTTTTTTATTCTCCTTTAGTCATTTTAGTCTTCGCCAAACAAGGCTTTAATATCCATCCCAACTTCCTAAAGTATAAACCCAAACCAGTAGATGCAGAAGTAATCGTGGTAGTGAAAGAACAGAGCATACCTTTACATATTGAGAGAGAGAGAGAGAGAGAGAGAGAGAGAGAGAGAAGCAGAGTCCAACTCTCCTCTCTTGTGATACAGCTGCTAGAGAGAGATGAAAGTTCCATTCACCTCAGCCCAAACCCACCAATCAACCACCCCTAAACCCCTCTCTTCTACCAACAGTGCCGCCCGGAGTACCAGCTCCACCACCACCACCACCACCACCACCAACACCAACTTCTGCTATGAACCCAAGTCAGTCCTTGACCTCCGCCGTAGCCCCAGCCCTATCGCCGCCGACCCCAAATCCGATGCTCCACCCTTTTCCGATGCCTTGTCACGCTCCGACGATGCTTCCCTCGAGTTTGACGACCACAACTTGGAAGATTGGGAGTCTCTGATGAGAGATTTGGGATTGCACAACGACTCTTCCCCTGGTGCTGCTGCTGCTGCTTTGAGATCCATTGTTCCTCAGTTCAATCCCATCGATCCTCAATTCCCAATCCTCTCCGATAATAACCCACCTCCTCCTCACTCCTTCGATCTCGTTCCCAACAATTTCCCCCTCTCTGACTCCAATTCCTTAGATTTCTGCACCGATTTTCATATTGGGTTCAACTTCGTGGAAGAGCTGGTTCGAGCTGCGGATTGCTTCGAATCGAACGAATTACAACTCGCGCATGTGATTTTGGCGCGGCTCAATCAACAACAGTTGCGATCACCCGTGGGAAAGCCTCTTCAGAGAGCTGCGTTTTACTTCAAAGAAGCTCTTCAGTCTCTGATCATGGGGTCGACTCGTTCGACTCGTAATTCCTCTTCTTCAGAAGTTGTTCAAGCGATCAAAGCGTACAAGAACTTCTCGATCGTCTCTCCGATCGTCATGTTCTCCAATTTCACCGCCAATCAAGCAATCCTTGAAGCTGTTGATGGTTCCATGTTCATCCATGTGGTTGATTTCGATATCGGATTTGGAGGCCAGTGGGCTTCGTTCATGAAGGAAGTCGCTGATCGAGCTGAGTCTCGCAAATCGAATACTCCGATTCTTCGAATCACTGCTGTTGTTCCTGAAGAGTACGGGGTCGAATCGAGATTGATCAGAGACAATCTCAACCAGTTCGCTCAAGAGCTCGAAATAGGGTTCGAGATTGAATTCGTGTTGATTCGAACCTTCGAATTCTTATCATTCAAAGCAATCAAGTTCATGGAAGGAGAGAAGACCGCCGTTCTGTTATCTCCGACTATCTTTCACCGTTTAGGTACCGGATTTCTCAACGACCTCCACCAAATCTCGCCGCACGTGGTGGTGGTCGTCGAGGGTGAAGGGGTGGCGGACGGCGGAGGGCAGCCGTCGCTTCGCCGGAGTGTGATCGCCGGGCTTGAATTTCACTCCACGGTTTTGGAAACTCTGGAAGCTGCGAATGGTGGCGGCGAAGAGTGGATAAGGAAGATAGAGATGTTTGTGATGCGCCCGAGGATTGTAGCGGCGGTTGAGGCGGCGGTGGGAAGGGTGGCGCCGCCGTGGAGAGAGGGGTTCGCCGCCGCAGGGATGAGGGGGGTGGGATTGAGTCGGTTTGCGGAATTTCAAGCCGAGTGTTTGCTAGCGAAAGTGAGGGTGAGGGGATTCCACGTGGCGAAGAGGGAGGGGGAGATGGTGCTGTGCTGGCATGATAGGGCCTTAGTTGCCACGTCGGCATGGAGGTGCTAGAGATGTCGTCGTTGTTGTTGTTAAATAATTAACTAACTATTGGAAGTGGGTGATGATAATTGGTTGGGGTTTTAAGGGATATATATATATTATGAATGTATCTCAATCCCCTAGCCGTTTTGTTTTGTATTTTGTATTGTTGGGGTATGTTAATGGACAGACTCTGGTTTGTTTTCAAACACGAATTTTTGAAATTCTAGCACTATGATGAAATTACAATGTTTTAAATTCTAATAGAGTTTTAATGGTGAGTCTCACATAGTGATGTGATATTTTGATTTGTGTATTTTTTTTTTGAAAAATGATTTATAGCTCGAAATTGTTACCCCTAAATGGCCCGAATGTGTTGGCACCTTCTCTTCCCATTTTGTCTCTCCTCTCCATTTCCATCTCTCTCTATTAGACCAAAGTTCCTAAAATCGATATTCTCTCAAACGTAGACACTGCCTCAAAACTCTCTCTCTCTCTCTCTTTCTCTCTCTCTCTCTCTCTCTCTCTTAAACAGCTTTGTCTTTATCAAATCGACGCCGGAGCCGTCGAAGCCCTCATCTCTTTCGTCTCTGTTGGGTTCTTTCATGGCAGCGGTGGAGGAAGTGGTGTGAGAATGCAGTGGTTGTTGGAATTTTTGGGTTTGATGAAGATTTGCAAATACATTTGGATTTGTACCCCTTGCAAATTTGCCTCTCATCTTCTCTCTCTATATCTATATATATGTAGCTATTTATGTGTATGAATGATGGAATAATGTTTGAGGGCCCGAAAATGGAGGCTCGAATTGGCTCAAAACCCCAAAACGACGTCGTTTTGGGGTTTTGATTTTTTTTTTTTTTTTTCTTTCTTTTCTTTTCTTCCTTTTCTTCCTTTTCTTTTTTCTTCTTCGTTGAGTTCAACACAGAGGCGAGAGAGAGAGAACACCGGCGAGACAGAGAACGCAGCTCGTCGTCGGCGTCGCAGCTCGTCGGCCGATCGTCGCAGCTCGTCGTTCGTCGGCCGATCGTCGCATCGCCGCCTCCGCCTCTGCCTCCGACGGCTTCCGCTCTGCCCCTGCCGCCTCTACCTCCGCCCGATTTTAATGGCCCCTCCAGTTCCTCCTCTCCTCCTTCTTCTTCCTCCTCTCCTTCTTCTTCTTCTTCCTCCTCTCCTTCCGCTCCTCTCCTCCTTCTGAAATTCGAGCCGTTTGGCTCGAATTTCTTTCGGGCCCTCTAGCAGTTCTGATGAATGATGAGTGCAACAGAGAAGAAGAAGACAAAGGGGTCTTGGGTTTGGATTTGAATTCAAAGAATAAAAAAAAATATGATTTTTTTTTAGATTCATAGCACAAAGAACAGAGCTTGATGGATATATATGTGAAGAGAAAGACTGTGTGTGATTTTTTTAATTTTAGATTCATAGCAGAAAGAACAAAGCTTGATGGATATACAAAACTTTCATAGTGAGAGTGAAAACAAAGACCGATCAAAATTGAATATTGATTCTCTCCATTTTGGGTTTATATGATCTCTCTCTCTCTTTCTCTTTCTCTCTTTATGTGATGGGTTGAAAAAATTATGTTGGTGAAAGAACAATAGAAGATGAAGAGAGCTTTTAAGGTTGGGATTAATGGTGGATTTTGAGCAAATAGAAATGGTGGTTCTCTCTCTCTCTCTCCCTCTCTCATTTCTCTTCTCTTTCTTTATTTTGAAAATGCGTGAGTTTCACGCATGTTTGAGGCAACTGAGTCAAAAGTAAAACAGCACTGTTAGGGGGCCCGAATTTGGGTGCCCCTAATGGCTCAAATTTCCCTATCAGGTAAAGAAAAAAACAAAAAAAAAAAACAAAGTTACCAAAACTGAAAAATTTGAGCCATTTGAGCCACAGTTTTTAGGGCCCCCAAACATTATTCTGAAAAAATGGGATGGAACACATTCGGGCCATTTGGGGAGGCAAGATTTCGAGTTATATAGCAGAACCATTTTTTTTATTTGTCACGTCACTAGAGCTCATATTAAGGGGTGGTTTGGAATGCCCTAAATAAGTGTATTTTTTGACTTTTTATAAAAAGATGTGTAGAAAAATAGAGAGGAGATGTTGATTGATGTGACCCAAAAAAGATAAAAAGATTGATTAAAATAGATTATGCCAAACAAGGCTTTAACTCTCTATCACTGCCCATGAAATTACGAGAAGTTAATTATGTGAAAGAAAGTGTCATGTTTTGTCCAAGTTATTATTATTGAAAAATGTCTCGTAGCTCAAATTTTGTGGCTCAAAAGTGGCTCAAATGGCCAAAACGACGTCGTTTTGGCCATTTGTATGTTGTTCTGTACTCAAAACGACGTCGTTTTGGCCATTTGAACCACTTTTGAGCCACAAAATTTGAGCTACGTAGCATTGTCGATTATTATTTGATCACAAATTTTGTTAATGAATGTTTCTAGTACACTAGCAATTATTTGACTCGAATGCATTTAGACAGACGAACAAAAGAAGAAAAAAAAACGTTTTCAAATGCATAACAATTTTGGCCTTGTTTGGTTTATTTTTGAGAAAAATTTTCGGAAAAAATTCTCTATAAACAAATTTTCAAGAGTAATCAAATCAAAAAAATATTTTCAAAAAAAATCTCAAAATTTTATTTGATTACCTACTTTTCAAAATCATTCTCTCTCATACACATCAAATCAATCACTTTTTTTAAAACTCTCTCTCCAAAATAATTTTCTAAAACCATTTCTAAAAAAATGCGAACCAAACAAGTTTTTATACTTTTTATCTCAAAAATTACTCTACAAAAAGTAAAAGTAAACTACTTTTTATCAATTTATGCAGCATTTCATGGCTGGACTAGGTTTTTTTGACAATTAGTAATATCTTGAAATTAAGGTCTGAATTAATTATATAATATGATTTTGAATAATTTTACACATTTTAAAAATATTACTAAAAATATAAGAGGCGAAATGTGATTAATTGTCCAAAAAAAAAAAAAAAAAGATCATCCAACGAAATTTGGACGTGCATATTTTTAATGTAAGGAATTAAGTAAATAAAACATACCACAAGCGTACTAAGGTTGTAATTAGATTTTTTTCAAATTCAAATCTAAATATACCTGCCATGTTCAAACTCATAAAACTATGAATCACATTTTAATGATTTGAATAATTTCATTTTGTAAAACTCTTTCTCTGTGTCATTTCTATGAAAAAAATCAATCTTAAACTTTTTATTTTATCACATTTGTCTATAAAATAAAATAAAATAAAAAGACAAAAAAAGGGTCTAATTTTAAAACATTTGTCTATTTTTTGCAAACAAATGCATAAAAAAAAAAAAAAAAACTACGATTATCGAATTGATCAAATTTTTTTTATATACATATATACACAAAAAATCTTATAAACTGAACAGTTTAAATTATCAAAATAATATCATGATAGACCCCACATGCCTAAACATGACTGTCACTGTCCACCTCATCATTTTCGTTTCTTCAAAGTATTCAACCTCATGAGAAAAACGGAACTCATGAGACGAATTTACAGAACAAAAATATGCTGCAATAGAAACAGTATCCTAGATCAAAAGGCAGCTCACTTATTGGGAAGGACTTCCCAAAAGAAAAAATACACTGCAAAACAGACATTAAAATTACATGTATTTACAGTTCCTTCAAGGCCTCTCCTTTATAATGATCGATCAATTATGTGTGTAGATTAATCAAAAGCTCTCTACCTCATGTTAGAATCACATAAAATAAAAAAGAACAGGAAAGGGTATAGATCAGCAAGTATAACAAACTCTGCTTAATCAAAGGATACAGTCGAAAATTTGTCACGGACTTCAAGAAAAACTCCCCAACTGCAGACTATTATTTTCCTTTTGCAGTCTCTAGCTCTCAATGGTTTCCCTCGCGGTGGCGAGACTTAAGATGTTTGTTAGCGTTATTGTCCTCAAGTTTAGATACCCCATTGGGCCCGCTCACCCTAGTTAACTCTTCCTGTTTCAGCGGAACAAACATTTTCATCATTCAGATCCCAGAAAAACAAAATAGGTAAGAGAAAAAAAAAAAAAAAGAAAAATATTTGCACAGAGATAAAAGTATAGAGATCAAGCGTCTTCATTATCAGTGCATAATCCTTCTGTGTTTTCCATAAGAAGAGAGAGGAGGGGGGGAATGACAATATTATTAACAAGACAAAATGGATGGAATTGTTATTTGGAAAGAAAAGAGGGGGTTGCAATAGACCTGAATGGAATTATTTTCGGATGTAAGTTTCTCACACTCCTCAGAAAGCCTCTGCAACTCATCTCTGAGCATGCGATTTTCATTGTTCAGTGTCTCTACCCGGGCTTGTAGCTCTTCACACTCTGCCTGTTGAGAATAAAGAAATGAACATCATTGTTAAACAATTGTGTTGTTCCAATATAATAGTAAAACATGAAGACATGGAGGAAACACTTTTCACTACTTAACAAATGTTCCCAAGCTTTTCCCTTTTATGGCTGTGTTTGGATCATGAATTTGGGTAGGAATTTGAAAAGGGAAAGGGAAAAAATATGTGAAATGTAACCGTCACATTTCACCTACCTTTTATCTTTCTCTTTCCAAATTTCTGTTCAAATTTATGATCCGAACACAGCCTAAAAGAAACTTTAACTATTATTAACGGCAACAGCCAGCAGAAGCTCCTTGATAACAGAGTGGGTGTTTGGGAAGTTGTTATTTTAGTAGGTTTTTTTAGTTTTTGATTATTTTAGGAGGTTAAAATTTTTGTGTTTGGGAAGATAGTTGAGTTTTTTTTGTAGTTGGATGTGATGTTTGTGAGAGAAAAAGTAAAATGATTATGGATTTGATATAACATTTTGTCTGGATTTGTTTTTTTTGATTTTTTAATCAATTTTGTCTTTTAGTGTTTTTTTTAGCAAAAAAAACACTTCCCAAACACCCCTTAATTTGGCAGTGCAAGTGCTCGGTGGTATCTCAGTTTTGATACCCTTAACCCAACAATTCTTTCAGTTCAAGCAATATTGGTGAATAGTCCCATGCCATTGTCCCCAATGTTTTGTGCATTGTGTTAGAACTTTGCCTTATTCCTCCAAATAATATTTTTTTTGGTCCTACGAACAGATGACCAGGTTAAAGAAGTCTCCATAAAAAAGCGCATCAAAAGGGGTCAGCACCCATGTACAAAAGGTTAAACTATACATTATATCATCTCTAAAATGTACAACAGTGATATAGGTGGATGCAAGTCTCACATGTACAACTTTGTAACCAAAAAAAATGTATATATTCTTAAGTTCTGCAACAGTTTAAAAATACTACCTGAGACAAAAAGAAATCGCAGAGTAATGGGATCATCACATGATCACATTGTTAAATGTACCTTCACATAACATGAAAGGGACTTCCTTCCTAGTAAAAAAATTAACGAAGTTATTCAAGTTGCTAGGAATGCATGAAATGAAGTTTCTGAGTATGTACTAGTTAAGCATGAATTTGAGTAAATAACTAGGAGGCGTCCACCCCCTACTCAAAAAATCTGCCCCAGTAACTCTTGCTACTGCTTCGAAACTTTTTTTTAACCCACAGAAATACCAAAAACAGTTCACACACTTGCACACTCACAATCAAAGCCAGACACTTTTCCTCAATCCAGCACTCAATTGATGGAAGCCATCCCAACAAATTGGGATTGGGCAAACAAACCTGTTTCCTATTCTGCTAAGCAGGATATATCTTTGGGCAGATAAGAAACCTTAAGGTCTACCCCACTGCTTATCATACATCCTTTTGTAACTTTCACCTATCACCAGATCACTCCTAGCAGTGCTGGCAATTGAAACAAAAACTAACAGATAGATTTCTATTTTGAAAGGATGGCCTACCCTTGACCAATATATGGTTACATACATGCAGACAACATGCAATTGACAGCAATAAACAAACCGGCCTTAGTTTCACATGATGTAACATAGAGAACGAATTTAAATAAAGTAATTCACTTACAGGAAAACCATATGCTTCAATATATATCAAACATCTTTAGAAATTTTACAATGCTTAAAAACATGCACCTTCTGTGTCCTAAGTATGACTTACCATACTCATAATGCTGCAAGCCTCTTATCGGTTTTGGCAAATGATTTGATTAATGTTTTTGACTCTTTTATAAGGGTTTATCAGTTAGCAGCAGTACTTCCATTCTATTATATACTTCAGTGGTTCCCTGAGGAGATGTAGTTTATAACATGTAAAGAATTACGTTTATGAACAATTGTATTTCTTCTATGTATAGCTTGTTCCCAAATGAGGCCTAAATCATAACTACAATTCATATCAAAATGCAAAGCTTTAAGCATTCAGATTCAGGTCATAACATGCATCTTCCTGTTACAGTATGCTAAAAAATTAAGAAACTCAATAAAATACTGTGGTCTGTTTATTGTATTAAAAGAAGGTAAATAAGTTGATAGCGTAGAAAAAATTAGCAAAGCTTGTAAAAAATAGGAATGCATATTTAATATTTGGTGAAGAAATAGAAGAGCCAACAACAAGCACACATATTTTATACCTGCTTGCGTAATCTTGACCTCCTAGCTGACTCCCTATTAGATTGCTTCCTCTTTTGTTTCTTTAATTCACGTTCATCCTGTCGATTCAGGGGTTACAATCATGCAAGGCTTCATTTAAAGGTATATCCAGGATCGTTAATATAGAATAAAATTTTGAAGCAAAGACAAGTTGATGAAACCTAATCCACAAAATAAAATTTTGAACTTCTGTGCAATACATACATGCATACACATAAAGAGAGAGAAATTGCTAACCTTAGAAAGCACATGGCATTTAATAAATATGACAATTATCTACAGAACACTATTTGTTTAGTAGAGTTTTAAAAAATGATTTCTGTTACAGATACAAAAGACACAAAACAAATTTTATTCTTAGCTTTATAATAGCATGCACGTGTTTTAAATCACTCTGTGGGTAACTAATAAAAAATCATGATTTGTGAAATTTCATAACAGTCAAAATAAAAAACAAATCAATACAAAACAAAAACAAGTAGTTGCAGGGCAACATTCTAAAGACGCACTGGCCTCAAGCATGTCATTCCAAAAATTCCCCCTTTAATTCACGTCTCACATAATTGCATAGATATTTCAGATTTTCAACCTCGTTAAAATGAAAATTATAGTGCTTATCACAAGTTACTCTGAGTGAAACTCCGTCAGTTTTGCAAAGATGCGAGTCTTGTAAAGACCTCACAAAGGAAATAATTGGTTGATCAGATAAAACACCAAGTCAGCTTTAATTTTACCTAGACGCAGGATCTGGAGGAGAAAGATAAAAACTATGGGAACAGAGGCAACTCATCTCAAATACATTTCTGCAGCAAGAGACAGTTGTACATCCTCTTGCCACATATCTTATGTTATCAGCCCAAGGGAAAATAATAAAAATTACTGTAACTGAAGTAACATATCTCAACTTATTTCTAGGGAAAGAAGTCTGTATCCACTTAGAACAAGTCTCATGTTTATTAACCGATTGTCAAGCCAAAGGGAAATAAATACTCTCCGTATAGTAACAAGTTTTCAGGACTCACTCTCTCCCTTTCAACCTTTTAGATATCTTGCTACTGTAGAAAAATGACATCAAGCTCCTTAACCATACATACCAATATTTACAATGAGCAGCTTTTACCACTTGTATTTTCAATGAATAGTGGCCAGATCCTAAAATGGTGTCAATCCTTGTAGCAGGAGATAATATTATGTTGCGTCTGACAAAGGATATTAGATGACCAAAAGGTATCGCCTAAGCTGGTGTCACTAGTGGTGTCCATGATCCAGGAAACACTACTTTTAAATTTCTGAAGTATCCATGTCAGACACTAGACACTTGGGTAAGGAATGATATATGTGTCCAACATACCTAGTTGGAGATTCACCTATGAGGTATGTATCAGTAGTCAAGTATACCATATAACTATGCATAAAACTTCCATTTTTTTTTATTATATAAAATGCTATATTTTACTTTGTAAACATCATTTCACCCTTAAAAAAAATAAAAGAAACATGAAATATAGTTGTGTTCTGGTGTCCTCAATTAGATGAATCTGACATTTAGACACATGGGCACCCACACCAAAGTAAGATTGATTAGGGGAAAAAAAAAAAATCTTCGTTGAAAAACTTCAATAGAACATTAGATTATAAAAGTGCAAGTCTATCAAAAAAAACTGCAAGGCTTCATACTGGAATCCATTGGTCGGTCATTATGCCTTCGCGTCCAACCATTGTTGCTGGAGCAACAGTAGGTGATACACCAGGAGGATTAGGTCTCATTTTCACTGCTCCAGTACCAGCTGGGGATGCACTCCATAAGTCCATTCCAATGTTCAGATTAGTTGCAGGCACAGAGACAATTGGATTCCCGGGCACTGGTGCTTGAAAATTTGGCCCACTAGTGTTATTCTGTGCATTGGCTGCTGAACAAGTTTACAAAAGTAAAAAAACACTACTAAATAGCACAAATGCAAAAGCAATTAGGTTAAGATGAGAAAACTACCATCTGCAAGCATCTGGTCAAAGCTTCCTCTCTTATTTGCAGCATACTCCTAAAAAATCAAAGTTAATTTCTTTTAATGAGAAGAAAAGTAAACATTGTGCAGTTGACACACTTTGGACTGGATCAGGTTAACAAAAGACATTGACATTCTGCCACCTTTCAGAGGATCTGAGATCAGTACCAGTTTACTTAGATGAGTTGCAAGGGATTTAGCATGTTCCTTAGCAATGCAATAAGTAAAAAAAAAGGACCATGTCCTTTTAGTAAATACATACTTGGTTGTTCTCATCACTTACATCTGATGAACCTTCACTTCCACTTTCAGCACTGTTCATGACAAGTTTACAATGAGAATAAAAAATGAAGAGAAATAAAATCATATCTAGAATGATAATTGATAACCAGGAACGAAATAACATCAAGTCACATAGAAAGAAAATTCAAAGACTAAATATGAGTAAGACACCTTTTTGTGGCACCATCATTTCCTGAACCTGAAGTTGCCTTCCCACTTTCTCTGTTCTTGCCACCAATCACGCCGGTGTTTCCTGAATTTCCCTTGTATTTTTTATATGAAGCCCTGTCTTTCCCATCAGAGGCCTTTCCTTCCAACTCCACATTTGTATGTCCCATGCTTGGAGCCTGAAAAAGGATAAATCAAACGTCCAATTTGAAGGAATTTAAAAGCTAGAATATTAACCAGAGGTAAAATAAGAATAATTAATTTAATTAACTTATTATTTTTTATAAGCATAGAAAGTATACGAAAAATACCACCAGAACACGAAAATTGAGCTCTCCTATAAAATTTACAAGAGCAAAAAATGGATTCACAAAAAATTTCTTCATATCAGAAAGGACAGCAATTGTAATAAACATATCTTTAGCATTTGCACCAGTAAATCAATATCCTCAAAAGTGCAATGATTTCTTTGTCTCTACAAGCACCAACTTAAAGTCTGAAACATCTTTATTCAACTAAGCAATTTATGTAGAAGACACCTACTCTTAGAATGGAATATGAATAGAGCAGAAAATTATAACTAATGATGCAAAAGACAACTAGGATTACCGTGGCCATATTAGGATGAGCATAAACTCCTCCTGGGGGATATAGAGTTGGGTAGGGAATTGGTGTCCCATATGGCGGTATCAAAGCATGCTGAAAAATTATCAACAGCAACGCTCAACGGGTAGTCAAAGAGCAACACTATTACCAAACACAGCAGAACTTTATATATGATATTCCGAAAAGAAAAATAATATAGAGAGAGAATCACCTGGCCTCCCCATAGGTAAGGATGGGGAGTAGGAGAAGCAACAGTTGTGGCAAAAAATGGAGGAGGAGCACCACCACCATAATACGCCTATGCAATAAAATAAGACATACGCTATTAATAAAATCTTTCAAGGAACTCTCAAAACACATCTATCAATAAAAACATAACAATAAATCAAACTCAAGATCTTTTCATCATAAAACCTGCATAGAGCTCGACCAGTCAGGATATGAAGGCATTGTTGGGGTTTCCTGAGCTGAAGAATTTGGCTTGGAAGCCTTAGCAGGCGTGCTGTCTTCCCCAGCCCCCATTTCAACCAGTACAAATAATCCTTTCCCCTCACTTCTAACTGTTTGTCACACTATGTACCCTCAATTAATTTGAAGAAGCTCCTTAGAGTATAAAATCTAATCGCAATATATGTCAGAATTTCACACTTTTTTTCTTTAAACAAGTTTATCTGTCACCACCAGAAACACAGAATCGTAAATTCAGAGAATAGTGCTTTTGTGTTGAGACAACATCCTTGAACTTAGTAATTTCAAGAGATACTACTTGTGTCTTTAAATATTAATTTTCTGATACCATTCACAGCTTTCGGTTTTAGTATAACTTGAACATAATATTCTTTAGAATGACAATAGTACTATCATGCTCCATTTTCATTCAGTAGTCTGTGAAATTTGAATGTTTGCAATAGCGTAGGCATTCCCTCTGGCAATTTAGTCAGTTGAAATTGGAAATTACATCTCTCTGTGGGAACTTTATTCTGATAATACTTCAATTACATCCAAAAGAGCATTGCCAATAAACCTCCTAACCATACTGATCCTATAGATATTCTCTTACTTTACTTTAACATATTAAGTTGCTCCTGGCTGCAACATGTAATTTCAACACATATATGTTGAATGAAACCATTAAGAAAAATCATTGAATGGAAAAAATTAATCACTCTCTTCAAATTAGGCAGGAAAAATGGTGAGATCCTCCTTTTGAGTTGACCACAAAATTATTTTTTTACCTTTTGTATTGGAAAAATTATCCTGTTATGAGGTAGAATTGATGCCTTGCATTGAAAAATAAGAAAATTTTTAAGGAGAGCCAAGATACAGATAAAGACAACAATCTAATAATTGCCAAAATCCTTATTTGAAATATTAAAAGCCAGCTTCTTACCAACTTTTTACAAATTTAGCACAATTTAGAAAAGCACGGCCAAGCGGGCTGGGGATTTCATTAATCAAGCCTAACAAGTTGAGTGAAAGCCCGGATGTTAGGTGACCCCATACCCTTGTACATATGACCAAAATAGAGCCTATTATGAACCAGCTTGTAACAATTCAAATGGTCTAATGGTTGGTAGGTGTCGAGTCCAAATTTGTATTGTAATGCTTCCGTCCCAAACAATTACGATAGTATCCACTTTGCCAAGGCTCACAACTTCAAAATGCATTGTTACTAACAAGGGATGCAAGCTCAATTATATAGCTTGGGTTCTTGGGTCTTATTTTGGT
This sequence comes from Camellia granthamiana, assembly GCA_036172215.1. Lineage (NCBI taxonomy): Eukaryota > Viridiplantae > Streptophyta > Magnoliopsida > Ericales > Theaceae > Camellia > Camellia granthamiana. Next base: position 108,634,005 of record CM069906.1, read on the forward strand.
TAGATTTTTAGTCATTTAGTGTTCAAAGTTAAACACTAGCCCCCAAGTTTGACTTTTCATATATATGTGTGTGTATGATGTAATAGTTTTATATATAAATTTGAATAGTTTGAGTTTGTATGAATTTGCTTGGACCTTGCGAGAGCACTTTTTCTCATTTTGCTGCTTCACATAAAAATTGTTAAATAGTTGACCACCAATTCGTCCAATTCATCCAAAAGTTTAAGTTATTAGAGAGAGGGGTAACATTGTTATTTATATCACAACACGCCCCCCCTCACATGTGGCCAGACTCTCCTTTAGAAGCGGGCCAAACAAGTGCAAGTATTTTAATTATCAAGCAGGAGGTAAGGTTTGAACACGGGATTTATTGTTTGCTCTAATACCAAATTGAAGTGTAAAGTGTGAAAGATTAGGGTTATGGTTAGAAGAGAAAGAGAGAAGAAAGGAGAGTCATATTTTATTGTCGTATTTTATTCTAATATAAATATGTGCTAGGGTGGAGGGTTTGTTTCAACCCAAAACCTATTGTCGTATTGTTATAATCTATTGTTGTAATTTAAATATGAACTAAGGTGAAAGGTTTGTTACAACCCAAGACCTATTCATCTTATTCTCTTCTCCTCTTCTTTCCTCTATCTTACTCTTCTAATCCTAAACGTAATCTCTTGCACTTTACATTTCAACTTGACATTAGAGTGATCTGATCTACCCAAGCAAGCGTCAATGGAATCTGGAGATCAACACAAGGTGGCAACATTATGCACACGTCATCATTTGTATGATGATGCTAGTGTGACGTCAGTACCAGTGTGGACATCATGATCGGGCGGGTGAACACACAATCCGATTTGTCTTGTCGTTCTAGTAAATATGGTGATCTTTGTGAATTTTTTTTAAGTTGTTTGATATGAGTTTCCAAATTTTGGCTGATTTTCAAATTTTTGGAATCGTATTTTTTTATCTGCAATTTGGAGCATTACCTAGTTTTGTCTTCGGTGGAACCTTTTCTATAGGTGACAACTGGAGTGAAGGAAGCCTCATTTGAGGTCTTTGTTTGCTGATTTGTTGAGTTTACAAAGGTGTTTTTGGTCCTCCTTCTCTAGCTTCTACAGTCTTCGGTCTTATTGGTATATCCTTATCTATGTATCTCATCAACTGAATTGTGCTCACCATTGATTAAGTCTATGTGTGTTGGTGTCATTGAATAGTGGTGCGTTCAATGGCCATTTTAAGTGAAGGTTCAACATGATTATAGTAATTTTTTTGTTGCCATTAATTTTGCTTTTTTAATTAGTGATGGTTGGTTATACTTATTAGTGCTAAAACCCATGTTTTGCCCATGTTTTGGTAGCGGCGGTGGTGGTGGTGATTCTGTTTTATGGTCTTCAATTTTGTTGGTTTTGAGCCCATAATTTCTAAATTTTTTTATGTTTGAAAACTAAGAAAAATTTTCTATTCTCAAAATTGATAAATTTCTCTATTATGAGGTATTTTCATTAATTGAATAGAATTTGATATCAATTTAATTTGAAATTAGATACTTAATTTTTGCAATTTGCACTCAATTCTGCAGCTTTTATCCCTTAACTGAAAATTTCATTATTTTGAAAACAATGAAATTCATTGTCTATAACATCAAACACAGTAAAATTTTGTGAAATTGTTTTTTCAGAATTCAATATTCATCATGTATCTTGTTTGAAAAATCTTGACAAGATAATTTTATAAATACAATTTTTATAGAAAATGGAGATGTATTTCAAAAGTTATTAGTAAATAATTCAATTGTAAAATCATTAAAAATTGAAAGCCGTTATATATTAAATGCTTCACTGTGGGGGCTTTTTAGTTAGGGCTCCACAATATTAGAAAACTAAAACTAGGAACCTTTTCTTTTGTGCCCTTATATTAGGGGTGTTCGCGATTTAATTGCGGCCACGAAACTTCTAAATCCGCCATCCATTTGCTGAATTGGCGGATTGAAAAAAATTAATCCACATCCGTCCGCCAGATTGACGGATGTGAATTGAGCGAATTGTCGGATTGATGCGAATCGGTTTGGTGGTTTAAACTTTTTCAAATTTTAAACCTAATACAACTTCTTATCAACTTTTTTTTTTGGATAATAATCCAACTCAACATAACCAAAAGATTGTCAAGTAAATTGTCAAATACCAATAATAAATACATATAAGAAAACCATTCATTATCAAAATTATTTCATTACTTTTTTTATATTCAAAAATTATTTAATTTGATTTAAAAAAATAAAATAAAATAAAATAAAATTAAGCCTTATATTTTTCACATAAAAATACCAAATATTAACACTTACCATTGGATAAAAGGATTTTCAAATTGAAAATAAATTGAAAACACAACAGAATATTTAAACTCTTTTCCAATTGAAAACACAAATAGAATATCTAAACAAATTGAAAACACAAAATCTTATAAATTACTAGAGGTGCTCGCTGTTTTGCGGTTCAATTGTGACTAAAGGAAACTCAAATCCACCATCCGTCCAAAACTAGACGGATTGAAAAAAATCAATCCGCAACGTCCGCTCGTCACCACGTATCCGTCCAAAATACGGCGGATCGGGTCGGTTCCGTTGCTCACCGCTACCTTATACTAATAAAACCTTATAATGACAGAATTTTTGAGCATATATATACATATAAAATTATATATTACATTAAATAAAGAGAATCTTACAATTAATGATTTGATATCATTCCAATTCACTATTTTAGCAAAATAATTCACAATTTGATACTCGATTTGACAACAATGGCTGGGATATCAGATGTTCTGTCCAATTAAGAATAGTAACATAGTTCATTAGGTATAGATCCAGCATAATAAGATCAATCGCAGCAGGACATTATCCATCATACAATTACACGACAATTGCAAATTCCAAATTGACGAAATTTGAAGGCACAATAAGATCAATCGCAGCATATAAAATTAAAAACCACTGATCCACAAAAGCAGCAATGATTTGAAATGGAACTCCAGCATATGCAGAACATTATCTATCATACAGTTAACATGACAATTGCAAATTCCAACTAAATTTACGAAATTTCAAGGCACAATTAGTTCAGTCACCGTGTTGCCGAACCAAACTATTACGCGTTGTTTGATTGAGAGATTTGAGAAGGGATTTGAAAAGAAAAAAGAAAAAAAAGCGTGTAAAAGTGGTTGAAATATAAGTATATTATATTCACATTTCCCCTACATTTTCCCTTTTATTTTCTAAATCCTTTCCCAAATTTCCAAACCAAATACAGCCTTAATGAATTGAGTTGTTTTTCTGTTCCCCTTTCTGGAGTAAAAAGCAAATTTATTTATTTATTTATTTATTTTTTTCAGTAAATAAATCAAACTATTCAGGTTCAGTTAAACAAGTTCATAATCCACACACAATAAACTTTTTTTTTTTTTTTTAAATCAATTCATGATGCAAGTATTGAAATTTTGGTATTGAAATTTGATTACAAAGTCCAAACAAAAAACAGAATAAGTTTCAGCCTAATTAATCGCAACAATTGAAACACTGCTGAGCGAATCGATTAACCAGAACTTAATTAGTATCATTCTCAAAATCCTATTATATATATGTGTGTGTGTGAATGTGTAAGTATAGAGAGAGAGAGAGAGAGAGAGAGAGGGGGGGACAAAACATAGAGGAGAGAGAAACTGACCTGGAGGAACGTGGAAGTCCAAGTCGGACGAACACAGGTTTAGTCGTCTCCTCTTTTTGCTCGTATGTCGTGTGTGACAATAGATCTGACACAGAGAGAGAGAGAGAGAGAGAGAGAGAGAGAGAGTTATGATTAGTTGTCAAACGTACCAAAATTAGGTGAGGCACAAGAATCACCACAAACAACAGCACTCTCTGTATCAGCAACGACTTTTAGAGAGAGAGAGAGAGAGAGAGAGAGAGCTCCGCCGCATGTGGCGATGTTGTGGTGGTGATAGGGGTGGGGGTGCCGGCGAGTGAGTTGTGGTGGTGAGTGTGTGAGAGAGAGAGGGGGGGTTTGGGGAAGGTGACACGTGAAGAGAAAGAGGGATCCAGATGGTGAGGTGTGAGTGGGCGGGTGTGACTCAGCGCAAAAGGATTTCAATAAGGAAAAGACGATGAGGATGATGAGGATGATGAGGAGGATGAGTCAGTTGAGTGAATGGATAATTTTAATTAAGGAAAATATTAATGATGTGGCAGCAGGTTTCACCATGAATGATTTGATGTTTTGGCCTTGGTGTTGTATTTTTTTTCTTTTTTTATTGAGTACCATGTCATTAGTGGTCTTTTTAGAGCTCCAAAATTAGTAGTCTCTATCATTGTTGTTTTAATTAATTACATTACACCAAGTGGGAACCCCCGCCGCACGAAGCCGTGGAATAATTTTTATTTTTTATTTATTTATTTTTGAAATAATACTAAAAACTGATTTTTTTTTTTTGTTTGTTGGTTTATTATTAAGCATTTTTACTTTTTAATTTTTTTAATAAAAAAAGCCTCACCCCTATACCTATACCGAAGTGGGGCAAGCTTGGTGCTCGGCCCAATAACTAAGTTATGAAGCTCGGGTCAACATGCAAGGCCTGCACTAAAACGAGCTGAGCAATAAGGTGAACTTTCAAATTGGACAATTATGCCGAAGTGGACCGAGCTAGGAAAGGCCGAATCAACATAGACATTTGAGCCCACCAGTGACAAACAATTATGGTTGCGTTTGGTAGAGTTTTATAAATGTGATTTGAGAATATGAGTTGTATTTTGAGTTTGTGAATTGTGGAATTATGATTTGAGTGTAAAAAATTTGTTTGGTTATAGTTTTTGAATAGAGTGTTGAATTGAGTTTTGAATTGAGTGTGAAATTGAATTTTGAAAGTTTGATTTGACATGTGAAGTAAGAAAATTTGTTTGGTAATGAGTTTTGGAAAGAGTTTTCAAAACTTAATTCAAATTATTGTAACTCATAACAAAATACACTACTTTCATACTATTAAAAATTCTGATTAACACTCATAACCAAACTCTTTTTAAAATTCAATTAAAAAAATTTATTATTAACAAAAAATAACATTAATCAATTTTTTAATTGAAAGTACTACAAAGGAAATAATTTTTTTTCAAAATAAATATTCAAAAAATTTAAATCATAAATATTTAAATAATTTAAATAATCTAAAAAATTTAATAAGTAAAAAATTAAAATAAATATTCAAAAAATTTAAATCGTAAAAATTTAAATAATTTAAATATTCAAAAAATTTAAATAATTTAAAATGTTAATATTTTAAATTTAAAAACAACTCTACACTCAAATCGTAACCAAACACATAAAACAAAACTCAATTAAGAAATTATTTTCAAAACTTATAATCAAACACATAACTCGAAACTCCATACTACTTTCACAACTCTACACTTAAATCGTAACCAAATACATAACAAAAAAAATTAAAATATTTAAAAATATTTTTATAAAATAGAGTTTGAATTTATTTTTATAAAATATTTTAAATTTTAAAAAATTAAAATCATAATATTTTGAAAATTAAAATATTTAAAAATATTCAAAAAATTTAAAAATCGTAACATATTTAAATATTAAAATATTTAAAATCTTAACAAAATTAAAATATTTTTAAAATATTTAAATATTTAAAAAATTAAAATATTGATTTGAATTGAGTTTTGAAAAGAGTTTTGAATTATGTGTTTGGTTATGAGTTTTGAAAAGTAATGATTATGTTTTGAATTGAGTTTTGAGAAATGGGTGTAGAATTATGATTTGAAAGCTCCAAATAAACAACACACTCAAATCAATAGGTAGAACTATATTTTCAGATGCTTATCAAACGGAGCCTATGTTTTTCTCTCTTTGTCTAATCAAAACATGTAGACACAAAAACGCAGAGGGACAATGTGCACTCAATAGACTTACGCACAAAAACGCAGAGGGACAATGTGCACTCAATAGACTTGCGCACCAGAGTGCCAGGCAGAGTGGTCGTTCTCCTCCAATGGGAGACGATTACGAATAAGACAAATAAGACAGATGGCGGAAAGAGAAGATCTTGGAAGAAAAACAACTTTCTTCTATAAAATGTGAGCACTATTTACTTTAAAAGGATCTGAAATCTATTCACTCAATACATACACTCTCTTTACATCATCTCTTCTCCTTCTCCCCCTAGTCCCTAACTTTACTATTGAAGGGATTCCGACCAAACTCCGATCAAGTAGTCTCACCGTTTGTTATCTGTGCAAACTTTGTTTCCTGAAGTATGCTATTCTTTCACGAAGTTCTACCATTCTTCATAGTACGAAAATTACTCTTATATAGACAAAAATTAAGCTTTTGAGTAGATAACATATACTTTTGGACAAATAATGTCCTTTTAACTTAAAAAGATTTAAGCTTTGATTTATTTGACTTATAGTTTAAAAATGGACCTACAATTGAGCGTCTTTTACAACTGGGGGTGGTGGCCTAGTGGAGAAGGCATTATTCTCCACAGGTGTGACTCGAGTTCGATTCCTAGGGGGAGCGAAATGCTAGGTAATTCCAGTGATTCTCTGCGGAGACCTCGCTCTGTATTCCGATCGTATCCTAGGCTCGTCTGTGTCGTATGGTTGAGCTTTACTAGGGCCTCGATGGTGGGTCCCTTCATATGAATTGGGTTAAATCAGGCTGGCAATCGCTTACCTTAGGGTCTAGACCCACGAATATAATGATAACACCTCAAAGTATCCTTTCTTTAAGCTCAAAAAAATAAAAAATTGAGCGCCTTTTTTTATTTTTCAATTATTAAATTTTCACCAATAAATTTCCACCAAATATAGCTGTACTAGTGTCATTGGTTTGTAATTTGGCACGTTCCATTAATTTTAGGGACAATCACGACTTTTTATCTTTATTTTTTTAAGTAGAGTATATTATACTTTATGCCTTTATATTTTGTACCAAATTTCACTTTAATTCATATACATAAAATTATAACAATTAATCCCTTACACTTTTGGTCAAATCCCATTTCGATCCCTATATATAAAATCGTGACAACCAACCCATTACAGTTCTGGCCAAGTGTCAATTTTTCCTGTTACTCCATTATTTAAGTTTTTAAAAGAATCCAGTCATGTAACAAACATGTAACTACGAAATGAGGGTAAGAGAGAAAAATCATTCTCATTCCCATCAATATATACTTTGCCTCATGTGATGAGCATGTGCGAGTTATATAATACAATATATAGGTATGTGTGTGTTCATATGTTGAAAATTAGGATGAAAATGTAAGAAAATAGAACTTTTGAAATTAAAAAAAAAATGCATTAGAGAAATCAAAAACTCTATTACTGTGGAAAACAAAGGTTTATTATTATAATTTTTGTAAAATCCTAGTTTATCTTCTTAATCGTTCACAATTTATGTTTTAGGAAAAAGCGGAAGACCCCCAGTGGGGGTGCTGGGGGTCTGTTTTGATTGGTCAAAAAATTGTTTTTTTTTTTTTTTCATTGGCAGCCCCCCACGTGGAGGTGGGGGTGCTGGGGGTCCTTCCGTATTGGGGTCTCCAACATCTCTCTATGTTTTATTTTAGTTGAATACTTTGATACAATTTTTAGAACGAAATGTGTATATATGAAAAATTTTAGGTAATTTTTTTCTTTTACTCTTATTTTATAGTCATATGCTTGTCACATTATTGATTTCTGTTAAAAACTTATATAATAGAATAATAAAAATGAGATATCGACACTTGACTAGAAGTGCAGGGAGTTGATTGTCATGATTTTATAAGTGCATGGAGTTAACTATCACAATTTTATCTGTAAGGATTAAAGTGAGATTTGACCAAAAGTATAAGGGATTAACTATCACGATTTCATGTGTCTGGACCAAAGTAAGATTTAAGCCTATTTTGAGAAGTGGATTAAAAGTCACTTCTCAATTTTTAACCCACTTTCCTCCCTCACAAAAAAGTTAAAAAAAAGCCAAAAAATAACTTTTATGCAAAGTATAATTTATCCTTTTAAGTATTTACATTATGTTGGCCTTTGTATAAAATTGTTAAAGAGCAATATTATAGAAACTTAAAAATTATATATATAATTTACTTTGTCAAATTTACATTAATTTATATCAAACAAAAACTCATACCGTCACTTATTATTTATTATTTTAAAACTATCATCAATATATCATTCTAATTTTTTATTCAAAAAAAATTGTATACCATCTCGACTGAGGACACTACATATCGAATAAGGGTCCAAAAATGCTAAAAGCCTTAAATATTTTATCAAATCACTCACATAAGTGTTGATTGTACACCCATATGAATGTTTGGTAAAAATTTTAATAAAATACTTGAAATTCCTAATATCACCCTTTTACTTTTGAAAAAATAAAAGAAAATTTACAGTAGAACAAAGAAGGAATTGTATACAACTACAATCATTAGCAAAAATAATTTTAAATATTATTTTAAATTCAATCTTAAAATTTATATTTTAATTACCATATCTAAATATTAATTGTGCAATCGAGCTTTATCTAGGGTGTGGGTTGAGCATCTCATGTTAAGGCCATGTTTGATTGGGGATTTAGGAGGGTAGATTGGATTACCAATTCGTGGGACTTACCAAACCTTTGTTTAGATGCAACAAAATGTTATAGGATTAGTAGTGAAGGGAGCTTAGTAATCCCCCTCTATAGGGGAATTAACTTGGGTGAATTTTAGGTGAGATTAGGAAAATAGTAAGGAAATTGAGTCTATTTTATATAAAAAAAATTATTTATTTTTTACCAAGTACACCTATTTGTTTTAATATTTGTTTTAGTTTTTTTTAATATAGAAATAATTTGTTTATTTATTTTATATAAAAATAATTTAACAATCTTATCACTAATCATCTCCCACACTATCATTAAAACAAACATACTTTTAATTAATTCTCTTACTAACAATCTACACATTAATAATTTCTTCACTAACAATCTTCTCATTAATAATTCTATTTAATTTAATCCGTCAAACAAACGTGACTTCAGAGATGAAGTAGAGATAAGTTACTCGAATGCACATGAGTTTGACCCCCTCTCCATGATTTATAGGCCCACCACAATATATTACCATTCTTATTTTCTTTCCTCACCACAATATGTTACCATTCTAATTTTCTTTCCTCACCGGCATACCAGTATTATTGACGTCATCACTTAATCCATACACTATTTATTTATTTATTCTATGTTTAATTGAGGAATTTAAAAAAAAAAATTGAAAAAGAAAAAAAAAAGAGTAAAATATGAATAAAATACACATATATTTCACCTAATTTTATATACATTTTCTTTTTTTCTTTTCAAATCCCTTCTCAAAGAGTAATGCTAGAGATCCTAAAAATTCTACAAAATATCTACATTTCATAGAATATTTGGTAGAATTTTTGGGATCTCTAATATTTTTGCTTCTGAAATTCTCTAACTAAACACAACATTAATTTCCCCAATGCAACATTTTTCGAGGTGACTGGGAGAGGAGTTGGGAATAATGAAAGAAGGTCTGACAATCCTGCCACGTATAATATTTTACATTTAATTAATTCTTATTCTGATTTAATTGTGAAATTCTCAATAAAGTGAAATTGACGAATTGAATTATTTTAATTTCGAGTATTAGACTATATGAGAGTTTAATTAAATATCTGATTTAGTTTAGTAAAGTTGAAATTTTATTAATTGGGTCCGAATTGAAGTTGATTAAGTTATAAAATATAATAAATAAATAAATAAATAAATAATAATACTAATAATAAAATAAATATATAAAACAATATATCCAATTACAAAGCTACATGGGCTAAATGTAATATAATTTGACATTGGATTATCAAATATGTGATTAATATATTATTTGAGGCCAAATGAATACAACTATGAGATTATAAGAATAGTTGGGCCAAATGATAATATAGTGAACAGTGGTGATATATACCACTAAAAAGGGAGCACTAGTGCAGGAAATGAAAAAAAAAGAAAAAAAAAGAGTAAAACATCAAATCAATTAGAGTTATAGTATTTTTAGAGCTATTAGAGCTCATTGTTTTAGTGGTCTTAAACAATTTTCTATAGTGAAAGGTGTGCCATGAGTTGAACCCATATGAGATAGGCCATCTGTCAAGCCTATGAAATAAGTGGCATGAATCCGCAATTAGAGTGATTAATTATGAGTTGAGTCACCACTGTAAGCTCTAGTATAAAAAAGGTGAATATGAAGCCGCAAAATTAAAGAAAAAAAGAGAGACAGAAAAGAGGAAGAAAATAGTCTCAAAAAGTTAGCGTAAATAGGAAAGAAATAGTAGGAATTAATATTAAGGTAAGTTATATTATACATTGAGTCACCATAATATATTTTACGTATGTTTTAAATTATCATAATTTATTTTATACAAGTTATATTTTATAACTTGCATTTATATTTCAATTACGTTAATTATTTTTTGAACTCTATTTGCTTATATTGAAACTCATAGATATATTTGTTTAAATTTTAAAAATTATTTGATAATGATTTTATAAGCAATTATTTTCTATAAGTACCACAACGGGAGTCCCATGTCCTGGGGGACTTAAATAACCATTGGTCTTTGTTTGGCCACTTTGTGGTCCTCTGTTTATCATGGATCCATTGACCTCTGTTCTGATTGTCACTTTGGTGACTTCTGTTCTGATTGTCACTTTGGTGACCTCTGTTCAGTTCTGTTCTATTCGGTACCGTGATTATGATTATTTGCTTATATAATTTCCACATTTTGCTTCTATTATTTAAAATTAGTTATGTATTTCAGCTACCAAACTAATCTCTGTTTAGCCAAATAATTATCCATGATAATTTTTGTACCTTCATGCTTACTGTATAATATTTGTCACTCTGCCATGGGCTTATAGCTGTCAACCACTTTCAAGTAATGTGTCAAGACCAGTGTATGGGGTAGGCACAAAGCATTTGTAATCATAGTATAGCTCTGGTATTGCAATTGAATAGAAGCTCCAATAAATACGTTTTTGTTATACTTAAATAAAATTTGGGTACCTTTTTATTTTATTCTGCTGCACTATTAATATATTATGACTTTAGTTATTATTTTGTTGTGAAGCCGAACCTCTCGGTACCAGGTTTGGGTTGTGACAAAATGGTATTAAAGCAATGATTTTTCAAAAAAAAATAAATATTAGAGTATAGGACACACGCACAATTATGTAGTGGGATAAGGGTATGCATGATAAGTTGTGTGATTTTGTACCAAATTTGATGTAAACATAACAGGAAAACAAAAATGAATGGCGTCAGGTGCTGCCAGTGATAAGTAAGAAAGAATAAGTGTTGTGCACATTGTGTGTTTGGTCTGCGTGTTTGGTTCGTATCTAAATAGAAAAAGAAAAAGATTAATTGGCAAGAGTGAGTGGAAGGTATAGAAAAAGAAAAGTGAAAGGGTTTCTGAATTTGTCAGATTTTAAGTTGCTCAAAATCAAGTTTCGAGCATACAGGAGGTAGACCCAGAAAGAACAGGCAAAACGAAGGTCAAAGTGGACTACACGCGCCGGTCAAATCTTTGCACGTAAAGTCAACATGAAATTAGAAAGCCACGCGTGGCCAGAGGTTGAGGATGACCATTTGGTAGCTAATCTAGATACTTTAAATATTTATTTGGGACAAAGGAATCACAAGAGTGAGTTTAGCTTAGTGATTAAGGCGTATGGTACTGACGATGTAGTCAGGAGTTCGAATTCTCTTAGCAGCGTTCGAGGATTTAAATGTTTAGGTAAACATCATCACAGAATATTTTGTTAATATCAACAAAATATTCTGAAGATTGCAGTCTGGTCCTAAAAGTTTTCAAAAATTACAATTCGGTCACGGGATTCTTGGAAATTTTCGTTTTGGCTCCTGTAGTTATGAAATCACAGTTTGGCCCTAGGAGTTTGAGAAATTTGCTCTTTTATATTTAAGGATGGAAAGGATAGATGGTCAGTCATGTGTTTGGCATTATAGTTTTGTGTAATCATACATACAGAAGTTGTATGCATCTAGTAAGTAAGCGATAAATTGTGTATTCAGGAATGTGTACATATGTAAGTATTAAGGTTAAAACCTATGAGCTACATGGAACTTTGAGGATTATAAATCGAGACGTGTTTAGTAAATAGCCTAAGCATTGGGTCTAAGAATTTAGAGCTGTTATTAAATGTTGATAATTAGGAGGAAACTGAAATGCGATGTTTAGTAAGTGTGGTATTAAGGCCAAGAGCTAAGAATTATTGAGGAATGTCTAACATTATAAGGACATTAGAATTGTTAACTAGCATATTAGAGAGTACAAATATGATGACTTGTGAAACTATAGGATTATAGGAATTAACGATTATTATGGAACTTTGACGATGAAAAGAGACTGGGATATGTTTGTTTAATAAGTTTAGTGTTGAAGTGAGGAGCTATTGTGAAATCTATAATGCGATAAGGAAAACGTAATTTTTGACTTGCACATTGGGGAATGCAAGCATATTGATTCATATGAATACAATGTTATAAGGAATTAAATTTTTGATGGAAGTGATGAAAGCTACGTGGTTACATGTGAAGGTAAGCTATAAGAACATTTTGGGAAGTTGAAATATCTTATGATCAATGAAGTGCATGGAACTATGGTGATTGGAGGCTAAGAAATTATTTAATATGAAGAAGGTATGTTGTTTTTGGGAGGGACCTAATGTCTGAGCCATAGGTTCTCATACTTTTGTTGAGTGACCTTGAAAGTCCGATTGAAATCACATTCGACTGGCCTAGCTTCACATCTGAAATTCTTTGTCAACTTCATGGAAATGAATAGGTTGCCCTACCGATGACCTTGTGTAAGTATTTGACTTATGGTTGAATATGCCATGTTATGTTCCGAGCTAACTAATATTACCCCAAGTATTATCTCCCTTTGCCTTGTGACTTAAGGAAAAGATGATGAGAAGTGCAAATGATGTGGAAGTTGTTGAATCTTTGTTGGAATATAATGAAACCTATGCAAACATGTCATGAGAAACGACAAGGATCAAAAAAGTTAAATGTGAAATTAACAAGAGAATAAAAGAAGATATTTAAAAGTTTTGTGGTACGAGAAGCAAACAATCCTAAGCAAAGTCGTAAAGAAATGAGTCTATCTTCAACATGTCCAACGTATTAAAAGCCGCATAGACAGTTATGTCATTGACTTATGAGAGGATACTTTAATAGGACATCGAATGAGAGATTGTCAATAAAAATAGAGAAAAATAAATAAATAAATAAATAAACAAATGTTAGTCAATGCAAAAAGTCTTGAATTAGAATTGACACCCTTCTAAATACTTGAATTGATTATAGGTAAATTTAGAACTCATCTACTTGAGCATTTGAAACTTGATTGAGATTGTTATAAGGAAACTATTTGTAAAGTGTCTATATGTTAATGGATTCAGGATCCATCCATTCATTTGAAGTCAATTGTTGTAAGATAAATGTATCATTGGGAATATTATTGGGTAAAATTGTTTTATCGCTAGTTAGAGAATTATATTATTTGGGAACGTTGTACTATGAGTATGGCCCGATACTTTTGATATGGACCCTAGAATGTAATGTTGCATGTGAATGGATTTTCGATCTGTTAAGTGAATGTGATCATACACCTAAGCGAGTCGTTTTTGACTTCTGAAATTAAATAGTTATCTTGTGGAACCAATGGAGAAACTTTTTCCCCACCGATTTGACTTGATGGCTTATGAATTCCATAAGAACAAACAACCAAATTATTGTGGTCAGAAAATTTATGGATTTAAATTTGTTATTGAGGTTGTATCACATACCCAACCTATTTTGAAGACTCCATATGGGATGTCAATAGGGGAGTACTTTGATTTGTTGAAGCTAAGTAAGATCATGAATATCATTTGTCTATTTGGAGACATGTGGATTATTGGAAATATAAAGATTATTAGAAGATACGTGAATAACTAAATAAAAGTATATGCGATTGATAGAGTAGCATGATGGAATTAATATATTTTGTGGCTTAATATTACGAGGATGACTTTGAGGTCTGCTATACCTTACTAAATAGCTTTTGATGACAATATGAATTAGGAGGAATCACAATTTGGATTATTAACCACTAAATGAAAATGAGCTAAACTTCTGTGATGAGGAAATCGAATGATGAGGAAAGTTACTTGGAAAAAGCAAGGATATATGATTAGTTTTCAGGTACAAGCGCCTTAAGTTTAAAGGACCAAACTTTTTAAGGGGGAAAGATTGTGACGACCCCGCTATGTATAACATTTTACATTTAATTAATTTTTATTCTGATTTAATTGTGGAATTCTCAATAAAGTGAAATTGACGAATTGAATTATTTTAATTTCGAGTATCGGACTATATGAGAGTTTAATTAAATATTCGATTCAGTTCAGTAAAGTTGAAATTTTATTAATTGAGTCCGAATTGAAGTTGATTAAGTTATAAAAAGAAAACAATATATATATATAATAAATAAATAAATAATAATACTAATAATAAAATAAATATATAAAATAATATATCCAATTACATAGCTATATGTGCTACATGTAATTTAATTTGACATTGAGTTATCAAATATGTGATTAATATATTATTTGAGGCCAAATAAATACAACTATGAGATTATGAAAATAGTTAGGCCAAATGGTAATATAGTGAAAGATGTGCCATGAGTTGGACCCATATGAGATAGACCATCTGTTAAGCCTATAAAATAGGTGGCATGAATCAGCAATTAGAGTGATTAATTATGGACGAGTCACCACTGTAAGCTCTAGCATAAAAAAGTGAATATGAAGCTACGAAACCAAAGAAAAAAAGAGAGACAGAAAGAAGGAAGAAAATAGTCTCGAAAAGTTAGCATAAATAGGAGAGAAATAGTAAGAATTAATATTAAGATGAGTTATATTATATATTGAGTTACCATAATAAATTTTACGTATATTTTGAATTATCATAATTTATTTTATATAAATTACGTTTTATAACTTATATTCATATTTTAATTACGTTAATTATTTTCTAAACTCCTTTTACTTATATTGAAACTCATGGATATGTTTGTTTAAATTTTAGAAATTATTTGACAATGATTTTATAAGCAATTATTTTCTATAAGTACCACCACGGGAGTCCCATGCTTTAGGGGACTTAAATAACCATTGGCCTCTGTTTGGCCACTTTGTGGTCCTCTGTTTGTTATGGATCCATTGACCTCTGTTCGGATTGTCACTTTGGTGACTTCTGTTCTGTTCTGTTATATTCGGTACCGTGATTATGATTATTTGCTTATATAATTTCCACATTCTGCTTCTATTATTTAAAAGTAGTTATATATTTCAGTTACCAAACTAATCTCTGTTTACTCAAATAATTATCCATGGTAATTTTTGTACCCTCGTGCCCACTGTATAATATTTCTCACTTTGCTAAGTGCTTATAGCTGTTAACCACTTTCAGGTAACGTGTCAAGACCAGTGCATGGGATAGGCACAAGGCACTTGTAGTCATAGTACAGCTCTGGTATTGCAATCGAATAGAAGCTCCAATATATACCTTTTTGTTATACTTAAATAAAGATTTGTGTACCTTTTTGTTTTATTTCGCTGCACTATTAATTTGTTATAAGTTAAGTTATTATCTTGTTATGACGCCGAACTTCTAGGTACTGGGTTTGGGTTATGGCAGAAGGGGTAAAGAAGAGTGGAAGTTACAGGTAGAGTTATGCAAAATACCATTTAATTCGTTAAAATTGTATTAATTTGCATCAATTAGCACTTCTCTATCTACTGTCTGTGGATTAAATTTTAAAATTTATAATTCGTCTTCGAAATCGTTCCGCTCTACTATAGTTAATATATATATTTATTATATATTTTTTAACCTCTAATAAAATATCAAAGTAAAAATGAGTGTGAGAGAGATTTAAGATGTGAAATTTGTTATAAATTAGTAGTTATATATATAAAACACATTGTATAAAATTAGTTTATGTTATATATATGAAAAATATTATGCAAATTAGTATTGTATATTGTGTAAATGTTTGATAATTTGTTAGAATATTATTCAATCCATCCAAAACTGCCCAAACCATTATTTGTCAATCTCTCAATCCGTCATTCGATTTGTAATTTTACTCTCAAACTGTACCGTGCACACCCCTAATTATAGGATAGAAGAGGGGACAGTACAAAATTTGTGAATAAGACTAATGCTGTGTTTGGTTAGGAGATTTGAGAAGGGATTCGAAAAGAGAAATTGAAAAGGTAGGTGAAATATAAATAAAACATACCTAAATTTCACTTAATTTTACACACATTTTCTCTTTTCCTTTCCAAATTCCTTTTCAAATCTCTCAACCAAACACAACATAAAAGAGACAAAGACATTTTCCCTCTAAAATAGAAATTACTTGAAAAAATTCACTTTGTTCAAACTATATCACATTTGTGTAATTTTATTTTCTTGAATCATCAATTTGAACAATTATTCCCTTAAACTATTGATATTAATTCATTTATCCTCTAACCAACTATTGACATTAATTCATGTTAACCCTAACCATTAACATAGTTGATATTTTTATAGAATATCACACATGCTAGCACAAACGCAATTGACTGAAGGTATTAATTCTGGTGATCCATAATGAGGAAATAAATATCTAAATACCATTCAACAAAACACAATTAATTGATTTGAAAATATTCAACAAAAACACAACATATATACAATTGATAGTAGCAAAGTATTGCCTGTGCATGTAATACATCATCCACGCAATGTGCTAAAATATAACAAAAACATTATAGTGTGGCGATAGATATGATATTTTGTAAATTTATTAATTTCATTAACAATTTGAAATAAGAGTAAATTAATGTCAATAATTTATGAGAATAGTTATTTAAATTGATAGTTTAGATAATAAAATAACACACAAGCATAATAATTTGAGAGAATAAAGTGAATTTTTTTTCTTTTTTTTTGGGTATATCAGAAATAAATTTCTTTTTGAAAATACTATTTTGTTTACATATCTAATATTCTTTGATTAATTAAATTAAAATAGGATAAATTACCAGTAAATCCTATATGATACAAAGTTGACCCATTTAGTCCTATGAATTTTCTTATGCACCATTTAGTCCCACTATCAACATCAACAACATCAACAACATTATTAACATCATCAAAACATTAGCTAAATTATCAACATTAACAAAAAATCCTAAGAAAAAAAATATGCCCAGGCGCTTCGAGAGTTTCGATGGAGGGGTAGCAGGTTTGGAGGGTGGTTTCTTGGGCTTGGTCGAATCGAGCATTGGTTTGGAGGCGATGGGCTTGATGGTGAAATCGGAGGCGGACGGGGAGGGTTGGGTATCGGCGGAATGGACTTCGGGATCAGATTCTTCAGAGTCAGAAGAAGAATCGGGCTCAGAGGGTTTCTTTTTATCTTTCTCTTCATCTGATTCTTCTTCTTCTTCATCATCAGATTTTTCCTCCTCATCTTCGTCTTCTTGAGATTCGACATTTGGGTTTTGTTTTGGATCTACTTCTTTGTCGTTGATTTCTTCCGATTCGTCTTCTGATGAAGAAGCAGAAGGAGGGTTTTCCATCGCAGAAGGCCG
The DNA here is from genome assembly GCA_036172215.1 of Camellia granthamiana. NCBI lineage: Eukaryota > Viridiplantae > Streptophyta > Magnoliopsida > Ericales > Theaceae > Camellia > Camellia granthamiana. The sequence continues at coordinate 108,651,782 of CM069906.1, forward strand.
CCTCTGAGCCATTGATTGATCAAGATATTGAGAGAGAGTAGGGTTTTGGTTAGGGAGTTGAGATCGACGGTTTTGTTGAAATTGGGGGAGAGAGAGATGGGGGAAGGGGTATTGGTAGAGGAGAGAGGGGTTTGATGTTTAATGTTTGATGATAGAGCGAGAAAGTTTGGAGATATCGAGAGAGAAAGATTCATTGAATATCGCCATTGAAGAGGGGATTCGATTATCAAGAGCAATCTCTGATTCCTCATTGTTCTTGTCAATTTTCTCGATAATGTATAATGTATAATGTATAATGTTGATGATAATGTATAATTTTTAATGTTGAAAAATAATGTTTTATGTCTGATGTTTGATATTTGATGTTGATGATGAATAATGTTTAATGTTTAATGTTTGATGATGTTTATTGTTTAATGTTGATGATCATGTTTAATGTTTAATGTTTGATGATGTTTAATGTTGATGATTTGATGTTGATGATGTTCAATGGTCATTAACATTGGGATAGGACCTAATGGTTCATAAAAAAATTCATAGGACCAAATGGGTTACAAGATACAAATGTAGGATTTATTGGTGCATGCCCCATTAAAATAATATAATGCAGCCAATGGACGAACCAATTTAAAGGGAAGGATTGACTTTCAATTCATGAAAACTAATATGAGTCTGTTAGAGAATTTTTACATTTCAGCACTCGTTTGGCAAAGCTGGTTTTGGGAAATGGCGGTCTCATTTTGGAATGGAATAGATTATTTTAGTAAATTTTTTTTTAAATTTTTTTAATAAAAATATGGGATAAAAAAAAAAATGTTTAGAATGATTTTTTTATTTTTTTATAAAAACATATATAAAAAGTAGAGAGAAAATAAAATCTTTGACATTTTAGTATAGGTTATTGGTTTTTTAGTTTTTTTTAGTGACTTTTTGACTGTTAGGTTAAAACAATGAGTTGCCAAATGAGACCTAAAAAGACAAAATAAGTTAAAAAGTTAATAAAATAAAATGTCACATCCAAACTATAATTATTTCATTTTCTCTATCACAAAAGTTAAAAAAGTCAAAAAATTTATCCCTGACGATATTTTTTAACCCAGACTAAAATAACTAAAAAAAAACTAAAAAACTAACAAGGAACTCTCACTATAATGGTTTGAATCGTTTCACGTGTAGACATTGTGGCACTATTTGGCATAAAAAATGTTTGAGGGGTACAATTTTTGTGGTTCAAATGGCTCAAAATTATCAAAACGACGTCGTTTTGGCAATTTTGATATTTTTTTGTACTCAAAACGATATCGTTTTAGTAATTTCTAGCCATTTGAGTCACAAAAATTGTGATTCTCTACCATTGCTGATTTGGCATATCTTATTTTGGTATATTTTTTAAATTTTTTTAGGTCACATCATTTTTATACTTTTTTTTACACATTTTTTTTATAAAAATATATTTATTTAGATAATTCTAAACATCCTATGGCCCCGTTTGTTTTTAGTGGTAGAATGAAAGAGATTGATAGTGAATGAATTAATAGGGAGGAGATTATTAGTGAGGAGATTAAGTAAAATTATGTTTATTTTGATTGTAGTTATTAGTATGGGGATTGTTAAATTATTATTCTATAAAAAAAATATAAAATATTAAAACAAATAAAATTATGATTTTTACTTAACAAAAAATACAAAAATATTAAACATTAATGTTAAAAAAAATGTCCAGCATGTATAATAAATAAATAAATAAATAAAATTAAATCTCATGAGACTAATTTGCTAATACTGCCTCTACTTCCTCCATCTCAATCTTAACAACAAGACCCATCCTAATCCCATGGGATTATAAATCCTCTCTCTATCTTCCAAAACAAACACAATATATAGTGGGTTTCACATCTATTTCAATCCCAATTCCATCTCTATCTCCCAAAACAAACCGGTCTACGTATCTGTTGGTTACATATTTTGTATAAGCCAATTACACTTCGACACGTGACAGGTTGAGGGTAATACGAGAAAACAAATCAAACCTTCGATCGTGATCGTACATGTGGCAGTTAATATTGGTTTTTCATAAGATCTGCGTAGTACTGGATCAGCAAAAAGATACAAAGTGATGTGGCTTCAACGGTTACTTACATTTAAATTAAAAAATCAGGAGGGAAGCCTAACTGCAGGTATTGGTATAGTGGAGCTAACTATAAGGCAACATGATCAGCGATCATGGAGGAGTAGTTTGACGGTTAGAAGGGCAGTTCGATGGTTCTCCTTGAGAAGTATAAATAGCAGAGAAGGCCCCAAAAAAAGCCCCAGACTAAGATCCAAAAAACCAGTTTTATTCTACTTTATTTCCTTTCCAGTTTTACATTTCCTGTTCTTTGTATTTTTGTACTTTAAAACTCATACACTGCACTTCGTTCATAGGAGTAGTTTCAAGTAAATTGTTACTGTAAACCTCTACGAGGCTGAATTGGATCATTGTAAGTCTTTTATTTTATTTAATGAAATGCTGCAATTGTTCTTCATTTAATCATTATCAGTTTATTCCTCCTAAGTAAAGCCACCAGTAAAAGTCCTATTCATTGAGGCTGAAAGAACTAAAACACAATCGTCTGATAATTGGTTGGCAATTAAATTTTGTAAGGACTGATTGATCCTTACTGGCACGCTCAAAATTACTATAATAACCTTCGAAAGCCAAAAAAGCCAACATATATTTTTGGCACGCCCAGTGGGACTAATTGAAATGGCTAGACGTAGGAGACAAGGAGAAAATGAACGCTTAGAAGAAGGCGTGGAAGGAGAGGTAGAAATACCTAATCCAGAGGATAATGTAATAACACATTCTGTGGAAACACCCATTTTATCAGAACCTATGGTCGAATAGACCAGCACTTCGAAACAAGTACCACATGTTTATAATATTAGACGAGGCCAAGGAATTGGACCATCTACTATTTTATCTACTCAGCTGTAGACGCGCTCCCGGGAACTCTCCGATATCCGCGCTCGCGAGGGGTGCGAATCTCGTTTTGTTCTGAGCTACTACATTTTGGACTCGATGTCACGGTTCTGAATTTAATCTTGCAAAGTGCAATGCAAGACCGATAAATCACTAAAGAGTCCAAATCCGGCAAATCGTTTTTGGAAAACTGATTTTAATAAAGAAGTGCCAAACATGGACTGCTTTGCCAGAGTCGCCACCTAAATATTTTATTTTTGGGGAATTTAGGAAACCCTGACTCGTGCCTAAGGCCACGTGTCCGTCATCACCAAAGTTGCCTCGACTCGGGAACTTGGGTACGAGAGGGGAAGGTCATGCAATGAGCATCCCCGCTCGCCCGATCAAAGATCGGCCTGTACTAAGCATGATATATTGTTTTTGAAAACACATGTGCTGTTATTCCGGTTAATTAGCTAATCTTACTACGTGATGCGCACATCATACAAGTATAGATTAGATCGCCTAATTTGGAACAAAACATTGCATATTCGTTTGAAAATGGTTTGGAGTTTGCTACTCGTAAGTAGGCTAAATCAGGGATTTTTAATGAATTGTTCCAATTCAAGTAATCCAACCTTCACCCACAGGCATTCAAGTAGTTATATCAAATAAGCAATTAGCCTCATGGCAAGCATGCTTTCATGGCAACATTAACACACATGCAGTATGCTAAAGTGAAAACACTCACAGTGTACTCCAACCCAAAACAAAGAACTAGTTAGAAATCATGCGTGATCCTAGTTCATGTTAAGGTGGCTAATGCAACACATGCGAGAATGCAATTAAAATAGGTTCGGCTATTCTAAGATGGCATATGAAATGCAACTTGATACATGTATTCAAATAGGAATTGAAATATAATGCAGTTAGTATGATGCGCCAAGCCCGGTGCATGCAAGATAGATGAATGATGCACGCATGCATAGCATAAGGTATGCTAAATGAAATATGCCCTAGAACTAACCATCATAAGCGGTTAAGTAAAAAGGGAGAAAGAAATGGGGATTGGAAAACATGCATCACACACACGCACGCTTATTACAACAGTTGGCCCTTTCGACGGAGGGACTGAATAAGAAGCTAACTAGCTAATCTAAGCTAATTAAACTAATTATTACATCACAACGAAGCTAATTAACTAAACCTAGTTAACTAACTATTACAAAATAATTAAGCAGCTAAACGCATTAACTACTTAAATACAAGCCAAAGCATAAACTAGCTAATCACATTAGCTAAGTAAAGCAATAAAACAATGGTCCTCAGAGGGAGAAGAATGCATGCATGCCCAGTCGCCTCGTTCGGAAATCCGTTGCGATGTCCCGATTTGCCTATGTTTGCAAATGCTCTCAGAAACTTGCACCAAGCTCCAGAAAGCTTCTAACTCACCTTAGGGACCTGTGGGAGGGTGGCCGACCAGTTGTTGGTGTTTGCAGCCACCTACCGACCACCTTTTGCTACTGCAAACCAGAAAAAAGTGGTCGGCCAGCTAGTTTTTCTGGCTGGCCGACCAGCTATTGCTGCATTCCTCCAGTTTGCTGCAACAGAGAGCAAGAAAGGGCATGTCAATGTATTTACAAGGTATGTGTGCACAACCACCCTCCTTATCATTTCATAAGCTCAAGGGGGTGTGGTTCGCAATCCTCGGGCCACCAATTGCGTATTTCAATGCATGATGGTCGAGAGGCGAAGTTGCACAATTCAATATGAAAATGAATGCACACATAAACACATAAGGCCTAAAACTCTATCATGTATGATCAAGAGCGTCGGCGACCGAGAATTGAGACACGTTTCATCACTTCAATTATGAAACGTCTCTCGTTTCCCGTGTTTGGACTAACACCTATTCCAAACACAATGCAACACATAACATGGCATGCACAATGCTATGTAACATGGAATATACGAAAATGCAATGCAACACAAGCATGCAAATATGCAATATGACTTGAGCATGCAAACATGCAATGTAACATGAACAACCTAACAAGGCTAATGACATGCACAATGCTAATGCATGCATACTCAATGCAAGACAACATAAGCATGCAACAATATGATACAATGCAACTAGCATATACAATGCAAATGAATATAGCATACACAAATGCAGTGAACAATATGGCATACTCAATGCAATGACTACATGGCATATACAATGCGATGAATCAACATGCAAACAACATGGCATACTCAATGCGATAAACTACATGGCATACACAATGCTAAATGGACTTAAACCAAAAGTGGACAGACCTCAGCTGTAATGACCCCGAAATGTACGTCATAATTATCGGTAATTAATTACGTGTTTAGACGAATTAATTGAAGAATATCTGTTTGACTTGGAAAAGATCTGTTGAAATTACAACTTCGGGACCGAAATTGATGACCGTAATGAGTTCAGAAAATGAAATTGAACGCATCTATGTGATACCGTGAATTTTTAGAACCATTTGGGAAAATAAATTGAGGACTGAATTTCGTCTGATTCGCTAAGTTTCGTTTGGCTTGAGTGTTTGGCACAACTTAACATATGTGATATATATGTTTAAAGATAAGGAAGTTTGACCATTGTTGACTCAAAATAAAAGAGAAAGAAATATCTAAGGGAGAGAGAAGAGAGAATTCGTGAGAAAGAGAGAGAGAGCAAAGGGAAGAAGAGGAGAAAAAGGGGGAATCAAGCTTAGCTTCTCCAAATCAAAGAATCAAGGTAAGATTTTCATGAAATAAGTTGTTGATCCTTGGCATCTAGTATTTGAACTCAGGATTTTGGCTTAAAGTAGTATGAATCATGTCCATTTTACATGTTTGAGGAGGAACCTCCATGGATTTCAAGAAAAGAAGCATTTAAGTGCATGTTTATGGTTTTCTCCACCTTGAACCAAGGTGTGATCTTGTATATGAAGCATTTGGGTTTTGTTAGGAGTTGTGAAGCTTAATTTAAGTTACTTCCAAGTGTTTTGGGCCTTGATGTTCATGTATTTGAAGTTGATTTTGGCAAAAGGGAGACCCACGGTTAGCAAGAACATGGACTGGTTTTCTACCCAGATTTTCACAGTCCGCTCGAGCGGAGATTTGGCCGCTCGAGCGGAGATTTCACACTTCCAGCAGTTGAGCACAGTTTTCAGTCCGCTCGAGCGGAGGTCTTTACGCTCGAGCGAGGACCTGTTTTTCAGGAATTTCAGAAAATGTTTCAAGGCATGATTTGGCATCTTCATTGCATTTCTAGCATATTTAAGCCTTAATTAAGTTAAGATAATGCGACTATGAGCATGAATGAACATGAAAGAATGTAATGAAGGAATGGAATGACATGAATTATGTGATTTGATGATGATATGTTAAGAAATGTTTTATAATGCTAATTGCAGGACAAGCCTCGAAGACCGTGCAACCGGTATTGGAAACCCGCTGTAAGTAACATTTCTGTAAATGATATGTTCTTATGAAAGTATGTTCAAAAGTGATATGTTATGATACGGTTTTCGAAATATTAATGTTTTCTGTGAACGAATGTCCTAATTTGCAAATCTTGTATGGCATGCATGGATAGTTAGGTCATGGGTGCGACATGAACATGCAGGCCCATGATGTGATCAGTCATGGGTTAGGGCATGAAGATGAAGGCCCATGATCAGTTTACGAGATCTCGGTATGTGTTTAATCGGTGTACGGACCGGTTACTCTAGTTGTTGGAAAGATTATGGAAAGGTTATGTTCTTATGTGTTGACTGTATTGTTATGGATTTATTAAATGTTGGAATTCGTTCACTAACCCCCTTTACTTAAATGTTACTTGCTGAGCTTTAGCTCATTGTTTGTATTTATGTATTATAGGTGAGCATTCTGGAAGTCAAGCCTGGGCGGAGTGCCGAGTCGAGTCGCCGTTTTGAAAGCCTACCATGAGTTTGTGTGCCTCTGAACTGGGGCGAGGCCTGGAAGGCCGTTTTGTGAGCTCTTGTTTTGTTTTTGTTGTACAGTTGTAATTGAATGATACGTGTTGTACTAGATCATGTTATGTAAATGTAGGTAATTAACGTTTTGGCATGTAAATGTATGTTCATATAAATGTACAGCTCTTGGACTATAGTTTTTGCTTGTGCTTCCGCGAGCCCCATTTTATTTATGTTATGTATAGAAAGGCCTGTGGTAATCTAGGATTACTGGCCGGTCTCGTTACCAAACTTCTGGGGGCGAGTTTGGGGCGTGACATCAGCCATGCCCAAATCAATGGCCATAACACCAAAACAAAGGCACAAAATACAAAGCATGCATGCACAATGCATTGGCCAACCAAGTAGGCCTAAGAGCACAACCCTCAAGAAGGCTCAAGGGGTGACAAATGTAGAAGTGTAACAACACTAAATGCACTAAAATTAAGTAAGAAATGATGCCAAATCATTCAAACAAAGCAAGCATAGCATGCAAAGGTCCTTAATGCATGGAAGCTAATAAGGAGGATTACAAAGGAGGCATGCAATACATGGCAAATATGCATGAACCAACCACAAACAGAGCTCAAGTAGGTCTAAACATTGACCAAAGCATGCTAAGATGGAGGCTCAAAGGCCTAGGTGTAGACGTTCCCGAACGTCCCGGGAGGGTGAGTCCAGTTCTGTTCATTTTGGGCTCACTACAGTTCAGGACTCAAATTGTCACGGTTCTCAATCTGAACCAAAGAGTCCAAATCCGGCAAATCGTTTTGAGAAAACAGATTTTTGAAAGAAGTGCCAAACATGGACTGCTTTGCCAGATACAGAGTCGCCACCTAAATATTTTATTTTGTAAAATTTAGGAAACCCTGACTCGTGCCTAAGGCCACGTGTCCGTTATCACCAAAGTTGCCTCGGCTCGGGAACTTGGGTACGATTGGGGAAGGTCACTTCGTGAGCACCCCCGCTTGCCCAATCGAAGATCGGCCTCTACTAACCATGATATCTAGTTTTGAAAACATTATGCGTTCTTATTCCGGTTATTAGCCTAGATTTACTATGTGATGCGCACCGCATACAAGTATAGACTGGGTCGCCTGAATTGGAACAAAACATTTCCTGTTTATTTTTGAAAGTGGTTTGCTACTCGCAAGTAGGTTTAAAATGTAGATTTTGCCACCCTCAGGTGGGCGTTAGAAAATATGATTTTGCCACTATTTAGTGGGCTTAAAACTTACAATCAATGAATTGTTCCAATCTAAATAACCCAACCTTCACCCATAGGCATTCAGGCAGTTATATCACATAAACACATAGCCTCATGGTAAGCATGCTATCATGGCAGTCACTCACACACATGCAAGGATGCTAAAGCATAAAACTTACCGAGTACTCCAAGCCAAAACAGAAGCTATGTTAGAAATCCATGCATGATCCTAACTATACAGAAATGCCTAATGCAACACATGCAAAATGCAACTAAGATAGGCTCGGCTATTCTAAAGATGGCATGTGAAATGCTACAACTAACAAGTATTCAACTCGGAATTGAAATACAATGCAGTTAATATGATGCGCCGAGCCCGGTGCATGCAGAACAAATGAATGAATGCAAACATGCTATCATACTGTATGCTAATTGAAACATGCTCTAATCTAACCATCATAAGCTGGTAAATAAAAGGGAGAAAGACGTGGGGTTGGAAGACATACATCACACACACACACACACTTATTACAGTTGTGCCCTCGCTCGGAGGGTCCGAATAAATAATACAGTCCAAAATAAATAATACAGTCCGAATAAGTACAAAACCCTAATTAATTAACAAATTAATCTAGGAAAGTAGTAAATTTGCATGCAAGCCCATGGACCGCCTCAGCTCTGTTCCAAATGATGAATGATGCATGCTTGAGTTGCCTTGTGCGGAAATCCATTGCGATGCCCCAATTAGCCTCTGTTTACAATTAAGCCCGGAATGTTGCACGAAACTCCAAAAGATTGCCGGTTTCTGATTTGCTGCAACAGAGAGCAAGAAAGGGGCATGGCAGTGTATTTTCACATATGTATGCACACCTCGATCCTCGTGCCACCAATCACGCATCTCGATGCATGATGGCCGAGGAGTCGAATTGCATGACTCAATATGAAATGAATGCACATATAAACACAACAGGACCGAGACTCCATCATGGATAATCCGGAGTGTCGGTGACCGGAAATTGAGACACGTTCCGTCACTCGGAGTACGAAACGTCCCTCGTTTTCCATGCTCGGTCTAACTCCTATCCCAAACACAATGCAATATGCATGACATGCATGAATGCAATCCTAACATGCAACCTAGCATACACAATGCTATGAAATGGCATACACAATGCTCGATATAACATGGCATACACAATGCTCTAACATACAACCTAACATACGCAATGCTATGAATTGAAATGGCATACACAATGCACGATGGAATTACACCAATATGAGTGGACCTCAGCCACACTCACATCAGTAGCCATAAGATGAAAATGAGACACTCGAGATGCGCGCACACATGTACGCAAATCGAGGACCGATCTTAAGGCACAAAGGCCACTCTAACAAGGCATGGCAAGGCATGAAATATGGCATATAAACATGCAAGTTCCAGCACTGAAATATGATGCTAAATGGTCCCGAAACATGGAAAAATGGCACCCGATGCATGAGATGAACCCCGAAACTCAAAACTAGGCACATGGAATGGCTTATAGCTATATAAAGCATGCATTATTTGATCATGAAGTCTAAAGACAGAGCCAAGGCAGTCCCAAAATATGCACATTTCCAGTTCAAAGTGTGGCCAAAAAGTGCTAGCGAGATGGACTAAAATAACATGCAATTTTGACTAGTCAACATGGTTTACATGGCATGTATATGAAGCAAGTGAGAACTCATCAAACCAGAAAAAATCAATGAACAAAACATGCCAAAATATGCCCAGATAACCACTGAAATGAAGCCAACACATGCAAAAATGATGAACTCCTTTAGAGGGCTATGCAAGGGATTCTTAAACACATACAAGATGGACACTTAGCATGGCACAAACAACTCTAAAAATCAAATATGATAGTCCCAAAACTCACCAAATTGTCCTTAGAAAGTGACTTCAAAGTATGCAAGATAGGGCCTCTTTGGAAGGCCAAAATGACCACCAAACAAGGCAAGGAGAGAGGGGGTCACCCCCCCTTTGATTTGGAGGCTCAAAATAGTGTGCTAGCCACTGAAAATCTACTGGATTTCAGTGGCTAGAAGGCCAAACAAAGCATGCAACAAGGGCTTAGGTGTAAGGCTCAAAATAGGAGACAATCAAGCATACAAGGAAGCATATGACCTTAAAAAAAATGGAACCTTAAACAAACTTGAAGATGAGATTAAAACAAGATATTTTTCAATTTATGACAACTCTCAAAAATGAACACAAGTAGGGCTAATCTATCATGTAAAAATGGCCCTAAAAGAGAGATTAGAGACAAGTGGTAGTAGAAGACCTCAAACAGCAAGAGGTCCTTGATCAAACATGAAAAGAAGCTCAAAATATGACTATTTACAGTTTAGGTCGGAGCCCAAAAATGCAAGCAACAAAAGCTAAAATAACATGCAAAATAGGGCCAAAAAAGGGGGAAAAGAGACTCACCCTTGTAGCTCAAGTCTTCAACAGCTTTTGGTCCAAGAAATGGTGCTCCTAACCTCTGAAAAACAGCCTCAAGTTGCTGGAATGGAGTGTGGGGTTGTTGTGTTATGGGTTGTAGTGTAAATGGTGCAAGACTTTTAGGGTTTTGAGGGTTGAAGTAGAGAGAGAGAGAGAGAGAGATTTAATGCAAGATCTCCAAACAAATTTTTGTAACCCCTTGAAATGGACCTGGAGGGCTGGTTTTATAGAGGAGAGGAGTGGAGAAAAGGGGGGGAAAATCAAATTCAAATTTCCCCCCCAAAAGACCCCCCCTCAAATACAGGATCTGGGGGGAAATAGACGGTACAGCTGTAAGGAACCAGGTGAGAGGGTCATGGCCGGCCAGGTAGAAAAGGTCCAGGTGGCCGGCCGGCCAGGGTCAAAAGGGTCAAGCAAATTTAGTGGCCGGCCACTCCAAAAAGGTGGCCTCCTATGTGTGTACAACACAACCATGTGGAGAAAAACTGGAAAAAGTGAACCAGGAGAGAGAAAAACTAGCTTTTTAGAGGGGTTCAAAAGGGTCAGGAATGATTGATGGCTGGCCAACCCATATTGGTGGCCTCCCAGGTGTGTGCAACACAAATATGTGGTTTAGGGCTAGAAAAAGTGGCCCGGGAATGGTCAACACCAGCTTTCTAATGGGAAAAACGGGCGATGAGGAGCGATGAAGGAATAAAGCTGGTAGTCGGAACAATTGCTGGCCTCCCACCCTTCTACAACCTTCCTAATAATGAAAATGAGGTCTCTTCCAAAAATGGACTCAAACTGATGTAAAATGAAGGTTTGGGGGCCGAAACACGCGGCCTGGGGCCCTGAAAACTGATTGTTAGGCACCGGAAGTGGCATTCGACCACGAAGTTGGTCTCTCGAGCCACAGTGTCCCTCAAAGGAGAGGAAATAAGATGTACGCCAAAAACCGGAGCAAACGGAGGTGGTTAAGCGGTCCTGAACCAAGGCACACGACTGACGGCTCTGAAAACCGGGAACGAGGCTCCAAACGGGAAAAATGGCCTACGACCACGAAACGTAGCCCACGGCCACTGAGAGATGGTCTACGAGACCTCTCCCTCCCTTCGGGAAGAGAAAACAAAGAAAACAGGGCCTGGTTCGCAAACCGAGGCAAAGCACAAAAGAGTCCGGAAGTCCGGAGGCAAGGCTCGCAGCCGAGACTCTGAAACCTCAGAACGAGCACAATATGCAACATCACCAAGCGCTCAATCGGTGACGTCTGAGTCTTAAGGTCGGTCAAAAATGGGGTGTCTACACTAGGCAAGATGGCATACATGCTAGGCCATAAGTAAGGCAACAATGCACAACACTTAAAGGCATTCAAAGCATGAAAGAAGTGGGAACATGGCAATGCTATAAGCTTTGAAATGAAGTATTAAATGATGCCAAATTATCTAAATATCTCAAAGATAGCATGTATGAGTCAACAAAACACAAAGCTAGCAAGGTCAATTGCACTACAACTATACAAAGCATGAAGGATATGGCAAAGGCAACCCAAAACAGTCCTAGAACATGTCAAAATGAAACTAAAACATGCATGGAAGGAAGCCAAAACAAGCTAGCACGAAAGGCATAAGGCATGATGCATACAAGGCAAATAAGGTAGATTACACTACACCTATTAAGACCAAGCATGGGATGACTTAACCAACAAAAATCAGAGTTATATCATGGCAAGATAACCCCAAAAACACATTGAAATGATGGCTCGTAAGGTAAGGCATGAAGGCATACGCAATGATTCATGTTAAGGCATAAAGGGGCAAACCCTCCAATGCATTGAACTAGTGATAAATGCAAGTGCATGAGCATGAAACATGGACTGAAATTACATATGAAATGATGCCAAATCATTCAAATAGGCCAAGTAAAGCATGCTAGTGGACTTGACACACAAAGCTAACAAGCTAGAATGAACCATGGCTATACAAAGCAAGTCATGCATGGCCAAAACAACCAAAATCAGAGCTAGAGCATGCTAAAACATGGACAAAAGCTTCTTGAAGTTAAGCCAAAAGCATGCTAGAATGACATGTTAAAGCATGATGCATGTTAGGCTAATTCATGGAAATGCGCTACAAGTGCATAGAGCATGCAAGGGGTCACCAAACCAAACCCTAAAAGAGGTATGACATGGCAAAACATTACCAAAAACATACTGAAATGGACACAAAACAAGCTAGAATGACATGCTACTTCATGAAGCATACAAAGCTAGTTTATGAGATTTACACTACAAGTGTATAAACCATGCATGGAGTGACCAAACCAAGTAAAAACAGTGGTATGCCTCAGCAAAATAAGCCCAAATACAAGCTAAGATATGGCTAACATAAACTTAACAAACATGCTCACACATGAGGCATTCAAGACAAGTATTGAAGACATAAGAAGAGGGGATGACCCTCTTCTTTTTGGGACCTCAAAACACCATCCCCACCACTGAAATCCAGAGAGAAGGCCAAAACAAGGTGGCCCCAAAAGCTCACAAAGAAAGCACAAAAGTAAGGCCAAACAAGGCCTAAGAGGGGGTAAACAACCCCAAATACAAAAGTGACCTTAAACAAAGATCTTAAGCACCAAAATTCAGAACTTTTTGTAGTTAAGAGTTAAGCTTAAAACAACATGCAAGTAGGGCTAAAAGCTTAAGCAAAAATGGGAGTTTAAAAGGTTAAAAGCTCACATTTGAAGTCCACCTTCAAAGCTGCAACTCCAGCAGCTTCTTTAAGCTCAAACCAGTCCAAGAACTCCAAAAACAACTTCAAGGGACCTCAGCTCCAAGAGTATGGTGTTTGAGTGTGTGTTTGTGTACAAAAGTGAGACAAAATGACACTTTAAGGCACAAAAATGAAGCAAAGAGAGAGATATAGAGATAAAGGTGTATCTATCACTCTCTAACCCAAAAAACTGAACCTGGAGGAGGGAGGGGGAGCTTTCCTCTTATAGAGAGCAAAAGCACAAGCTTCTTCAAGAAGCTAAGGCTCAAGGCCATCCCTCCATACACGTGTATGGAGGATGGTTCTTGTGCTCTCCAACTGTGCCAGCTAGCCAAAAATATCTCCAAAAAGGTGACAAAAAGCAGTCGGCCAACTACTTTAAGTGGTCTCCTAAGAAATAAACTGGTCGGCCATGGTGGGAGAGGGTCAGCAGCATGGAAGAAAGCAAAAGGTGTGGTAGCCGACCAGAAAAGGTGGCCCAAAGACCAAAGAGACCAGTTGTCAGACCAGAAAACTGGCTGGCAGGAAGAAAAGTGGTTTGCGGGGAGAGAAACTGGTCTCCCACCCTTGTACCACCTTCCAAACAAGGAAAATAAAGTTTGTATCAAAAACAAACCAAAACGGATGCAAGACGAAAGTTCGGGACGCAAAGCGCGCAGCCGGGAGCCTCGAAAACTAGCTGACAAGCACCAAAAGTGGTTCACGACCACAAAAGTGGTCTCCCAAACCACAGTGGCCCTCTAGGCCAAGGAAACAAGGTGTGGTTAAAAAACCACACCAAACGGAGAACATTAAGCGGTCCCGAGACAAGGAGCGCGGCCGAAGGCTCCGAAAACCAAAAACTAGTCTCCAAGCGGGAAAAGTGGTCTACAACCACAAGAGAGGGTTTACAAAACCCCTCCCCTCCCTCAGGCAAGCAAAACAAGGCTTGGTCCGCAAACCGAGCCGAAACACAAAGAGTTCAGAGGCCCGGAGGCAAGGCATTCAGCCGAAAACTCCGAAACCTCGAAACGAGCACAACATGCACTATCACCGAGCGCTCAATCAATGACGTTTGAGTCTTAAGGTCGGTCAAAAATGGGGTGTCTACCAATGAATCCATGGGGTGGCCTAGTAGATGCCATGGGATAGCAGTTAATGAACACAATGGAAAGGTGAGCAACATCCTTTTTGGATCGAATGAATACCCACCAACCAATCAATGCAAGGCATATAGAGGAAAATTCAAATGCCTCTCAGCAAAGATTGGCTAGAGATAAACAGCTTATGCAAAGTAATGGGCATACTAATGGTCAAACTAGTAACCAAAACAATGAAAGACCACCACCTCAGTCTTGGTATGAGCCTCTTTCGAGGCCTATGGCAAATCAAAATGCTTCATTACTTAACAGTGAAGCCATGTAAATTGGTGGTTTTGGCCCAGTACAAGAAAATGGTGTAAGGATGGTTCCAAATCCCATGTTTGAAGCCATACCTTGTACGAGGGGGTTCACTAACCCTTTATTCGAATTTATACCCAGGGGGTTGGAAGGTTTTCCTGTAACTGGAAGAGACATAACACTTATTCTAGCACCTTTCGCAGGTCCTTTTGCAGGACAGGCTCAAAGAGGTCATCCATACCCTCAACAGCAGCCAGCACCATAGGGACAACCAGTCCCAAACATAGCACCCCATGGACCAAGAGGACCCCAGACACAAGGTTGTCCATTAAATCCTGTGTTTGTTCCTCCAGTAGTGGTTCAACAGACACAAAATATGGTCCCTAGGGACCAAATTGTTGACATTGTTAGAGAGATATGTGGACCAATGGCTCGGGGGGTTCAAACTCCTGTGTACAGGAAGCCATATCCAGAATGGGTAGATAGGGTACATGAATATCCAAGGGGGTTTAGGATACCCGACTTCACTATTTTTTATGGGAATGAAAACCAGCCAATGGTTGAACATGTTGCTAGGTTCGCTGCTCAGTGTGGTGAATTTACTAATAATGACTAGATGAAGTTAAGATTGTTCCCAAACTCTCTAACTAGGGCAGTATTTGTATGGTATATTAAACTTACACCTGGCTCTATCCAAACTTGGTAACAAATGGAAGAGGCATTTCATGCCCAATTCTTCCAAACAAAGCCAGAGGTTTCCATGGCAGACTTGGCAAGATTGAGTCAAAGGCCTGATGAGAAGGCTACTTAGTTTATTGCCAGATTTAAAAGAGCATGAAATAAATATAGGATCATCTTACCAGAGCCTGAATTTGTGAGATTGGCTCAAAATGGTCTAGAGTTTAGGCTTCGAAAGAAGTTTGACTCAACTGAGTTTAGAGACTTAGTGGAATTAACCTATAAGGTGTCTAGGTATGAAGCATTACTAGAAGAAGAACAAGATCCAAGTAATACATCATACAAGACGTATTATAGAGATCCTAATTATGAGATTGATGCAGTAGAGATTGTAGAGAAATAATTTGTGATCTGTGAAGCATTAATTCATAAAGACACAACAATTGACCAGCAGTTTAAAAAGAAAGACCTGCATAGGCAATACTCTTTCGATTTAACAATGGCAGATGACATTTTTTATCGTTTGCTTGCTGCAAATTTCTTGAAGTTACCAAAAGGAGTCAAAATTCCTTCACCAAAAGAACTTAAAGGAAAAGTGTATTGTAAATGGCATAATTCTTGGTCTCACTCAACTAAAAATTTCATTGTTTTTCGAGACAGGATCCAAGAGTAGATTCGAAAAGGGAGTTTAAAATTCCCAGCTAAAACAGAGAAGGCCATGGGGATTGATACTAATCCATTCCCGGAAATTGGAGAGGTGGCAGCCAATGTTATTATGCCAGACTTCCAGAACTTGTCCTTGAAAGAATTGAAAGAAGTCAATGTGCAGATGCATGTTGCCAGCCAAACAACTGTCAAGAAAGACAATAAGAATCTACCAACTATTGGACAAGGTTTCTCACACCAGAAGGAAGACTCTGATGAAGAAGCACTGGATGACGACTCTTTAGAAGTAGCTGTCATGCAAAGAATGTGTCCCAGATGCAGGCTGAGCTACAAATGGTTGAAAGGGCTTCCAATTGATGGGAAGCAATATTACAAGGATGTGCAGAGGCATCCTAAACCAACCAGTGCTTATAACAAAAGGCCATATCCAACTAGCATTAGGCAGCAACCATTAATAGCTGAGCCAACAGCCGCTAGAATGCATTCTAAAGGCAAGAGGCCTTTACATGAGTCCAGACCACCTAATTATTACAGAATGGAGAGCAGTCATCCTGAATGGAGACTGGAGAAGGGTTCAGTTTATGGGGATCAAAGCCAGAGATTGGCCCCCTAGACCAGTCTTACGCAGGACAGAAAGTGGCCACCTTCATCAAAGGCTTGAGTTAGGCCCAAAACAGGGAGTCAGGGCCAAGTAGTGGCCTTCACAGCCAGTTTCGAAGACGGCTTCGAAGGAGGAAAGAAACAGTTCAACAGTTGGGTTAGTAGGTTCGTGGGTACCTGGAGTTCCAGATTGGTTTGTCATGCAGAACAAACCTAAGGAGATGTCTACCCAAAGAAATATATGTTGTTGGAAACCAAGGTAGGATGGTCAAACCTCCTTTGGTGGCTCCAAACAATTGGGTATTGCTTAAGCACCCAAAAACAAAAGAACCAAATATGGTCCCAGTGATTTCTAGGTCCTAAAGAAGGAAGATCCAACGAAGGTACACTCAGTACCAGAAGGATCTGAAAGAAGGTGGAGAAAGTTCCTCATTGGTTCAGCTAAAGAGCTAGGTAGAAGGAGAAGAAGATTCAAAGTTAGACCATAATCTAAAATCGACTGTTTCAGACAAAAGGACTTGTAGTAGAGAGCAGTTGGCCAAAGCTCATTCCGAACTAAAGGCCAAGGAAAGATCCAGCTTGGTAAGATTGGAAAAAGCTTTAATGGAGAGTGATAGTGAGATAGAAGATGAAGTCGTCCCAGGCCAAAGGAAAGGGATGGTTGAGGAAGAAATGTTTGAAGCTTTCATGGCTGAACAGACATTTTTGGTCGAAAAACCAACAGAAACAGACCATTCGAAGGAAGTTACTAATACAAAAGTGCCAGAATGTAGCATGGAGGATGCTTCTGAAGCAATTGAATGGGTTGACCAAGAAGGAAAGCAGGTATAGCCAGTCGTCCAATTTGGCTCATTTCCTCCGGTGTCAGTGAATATGGTGCTTATATTACCATAGGAGTGTCAAGCTGAAGATGAAAACCAAGGTCAGGAGATTGACCCAATTCCAGTCTCCAGTGAAGACTCACAAGTTAGTATGGTGCAAGGCGAATCCGAAGTAGCCACACCAATGGAAACTGACGACGAGAGTGAGAAAGAGGTAAGTATTAACCTATCATACCCTTTTGAGTATCCCACGACGTCAATGACACAACATGTCAAACCCTTGTATATCAAGGCCTTCTTCGATAGAATACAGATGAATCGGGTGCTGGTGGATAACGGGGCAACAGTAAACCTGCTTCCAAAATCTTCGTTGAAGAAACTAGGAAAGAAGAACTCCAGACTAATCCCAACCAGTATAGCCATTGCTGGTTTCGCTGGAGACAAACAGATGGCCTAAGGTATTCTACCCATCAACCTGAGTGTGGGAACTAGGGACTGCATGACAGCATTCTTCGTTATCGACAACGATGCTAAGTATAATGCTTTACTTGGAAGAGATTGGATTCACACCAACAAATGTGTGCCTTCTTTTTTACATCAGAAAATCATGATGGCCTTGTGCAATGGGGAGACAGAGGAGATCAATGCAGATCCTCAACCCTTCATAGCTTGTGCAGATTTCGTAGAGGCCAAATTATTTACTGAAGGAGTGACACCACTCAGTATACTGAGGAAACCTGAAGGATCAGCTGATGTGACAGCTGATGAAGAATTTACACATTTAAAGCACTTGGTCCAGGAGAGTGCTGATGAAGAGTTTGTCGTTAAGGATGACAATGATGCCTAGTTATAGGCAAAGAGATGAAACCCAAGAAGCCAGGTCTTTGACTCTAATTAAGTTCTCAATATTGGATGTAAAATCAATAATCCAGAAAGTGCAAGAGCAAGAGAAAGAAGCCATGATGATTGGTTGTAAGAAGGAACAACAACAGGTCAGATTTTTGGCCTTAGATAAATATTGTGCTTTGGACATTGAAACAAAAGTCCAGGAGATACAGGCGGGAGAAACCTTGTGGACAGACTTTGTCTATGAGAATGAGGGTAAAGATGTTGAATCAAAGAAGCTGGGAGCAGAACAAAGCAAGGAGATTGCCCAAAGTCAGAAGGAATCAAAGAAGGAGCATCAGTAAGTTCTCAGATACAAGACCCCTTGGAAGAAGTAAATTTAGGGGAAGGTTCTATACAACAGCCCCCCTATATAAGTGCTTGGTTGAATACTCTTGACAGGGACCAGTTGTTGGTTATTTTGAAGAAATATAAAGATTATTATGCATGGTCTTATAATAAACTACCAGGATTGGATATGTCATTAGTAGAACATAGGCTCCCTATGAAGCCTAATTTCAAGCCATACAAGCAAAAACCAAGAAGAATGAGTCCAGAAGTGATTCAGAGTGTTAAGGAGGAAATTCTTAGACTCCTCAAGGCAGGCTTTATTAGGACAGCCAGGTACATTGAATGGCTATCCAATATTGTGCCTGTAGTTAAGAAGAATGGTAAAATGAGGGTATGCATCGATTTCAGAAACTTGAATCTTGCAACTCCAAAAGATGAATATCCTATGCCTATAGTAGATTTGTTGGTAGATAGTTCAGCAGGGCATCAAATTTTATCAATGATGGATGGGCACTCTGGTTATAACCAAATTTGCATTGTAGAGGAGAATGTCCAGAAGACAGCATTTAGATGTCCTGGGAATATTGGCACCTTCGAATGGGTTAAAATGCCATTTGACCTGAAGAATGCTGGGGCTACATATCAGAGGGCTATGAACACTATCTTTCATGACCTCATTGGAGGGTATTTAGAGTGTTATATTGATAACATTGTAGTGAAATTCCAATCCATGGAGGAACATTTGTTTCACTTAGGCCTCGTTTGGGAACATGCTAATTTAGTAACTTTTTGGCTATTTGGCTAAAATATGAGCTAAAAAAAACTAGTATGTTTGGGATAATTTTTTGGCTTTTTACGAAAAGATGTGCAAAAAGTAAAGAGAAAAGAGAATCTTTGAATTTTTGGTATGGGTTGTTGGCTTTTTGGCCTTTTTAGTAACTTTTTGGCTTTTTGACTAAACGGGAGGGTTCCCAAACGAGGCCTTAGAAGCAGCTTTTGAAAGAATGAGAAAGTTTAAGTTGAAACTCAGTGCTTTTGGCGTATCATCTGGAAACTTCTTGGGCTATGTAGTACACAAGAAAAGAATACAGATTGACCAGAATAAAGCCACAGCCATCATTGAAGCCAGACCTCCATGAAGTAAGAAACAATTACAAAAGTTCCTTGGACAGGTTAATTTTCTTCGAAGATTCATTTCTAATACTGCAAGGAAAACTAAAGTATTTTCTTCCTTGTTAAGGCTAAAAGATGAAGATGAGTTTGTGTGGATAGCAGAGCATCAAACTGCTTTCGAAGGAATCAAAGCCTACTTGGCCAACTCTCCAGTGCTGATACCACCAAAGGGTGATAAGCCCTTGAAATTGTACATAGTTGCAGCAGAAGATTCATTGGGAGCTTTCTTAGCCCAAGATAATGAAGAAGGCAAGGTGCAAGCTGTTTATTACCTTAGTAGGTTTCTAAATTCTTGTGAATGTAAATACTCAGCTGTAGAAAAGCTGTACCTTGCATTGTATTTTGCTGTAATGAAATTAAGATACTATCTTTTGCCTACAACCGTCTTAGTAATTGCAACCACAAATTTGGTTAAATATATGTTATCTAGACCCATATTGAGGGAAAGAATTGGCAAATGGATACTAGCTTTATCAGAATTCCATCTAGAATATGTCCCCCAAAAGGCAGTAAAAGGACAAGTTTTAACTAATTTTTTGGCAGACCATCCATGTCAAACAGAAAGCCAAGAGATAATAGAACTTGATATGGTTAGTGTTGAACCATGACAAATGTGGTTCGATGGATCAAAAACCAATGGTTTAATTGGAATTGCTGTAGTAATTAAGTCACCACAAGGAGTAGAAACCACGCATGGTTTCAGAGTGGATGAAATTACTTGTTCCAATAATCAAGCTGAATATGAAACCTTAATAATGGGACTGGAAATACTTATTGGATTATAAGCTCATGCAGTTGACATATTTGGAGATTCTCAATTGGTAGTTAACCAAGTGAAAGGAATTTTCAAATGTCAAAGTATAAGCATGTTGCCATACTATGTTGTTGCATTATATCTGCTTTCTCAATTTCAGATAGCAAATGTAACTCATGTCCCAAGATTCTTGAATAATAAAGCTAATGACGTGGCTTAGAAAGTTTCTAATTTCAAGAGAAGGGATAATACTCAAAGGGACATAAGCTAAACAACATATCAGAAATTAATACCACCCTTGAATAAAAGGAATGTGGTCCTGGAAGTCAATCATAATGACTTACAAGAACAAGATTGGAGGCATCCAATATTGCAGTATCTGGCTAGCCCATCTTCAAAAGCCAGCAGAAAAATTAAATTGCAGTCTATGCAATACATAATGTATGGTAATGCTCTCTACAAAAGAGGGGGAGATGGGTTATTGTTGGAATGTTTAGACCCTAAGAAAGCATTGACAGCTATGGCTGAGGTTCATGAAGGTATCTGTGGTGCTCATCAATCTGGTGTGAAGATGAGATGGTTGCTTCGAAGGCATTCCTACTATTGGCCAACTATCTTTAAAGACTGCATAGAATATGCAAAAGGTTGCCAAGCATGCCAAAAGTATGGCACAATAAGGCACGTGCCCATAACTGACCTGCATGTAGTTGTGAAGCCTTGGCCATTTAGATGATGGGCCACAGATATGATGGGGAAAATACACCCACCCTCTTCGAAGTATCATTGCTTCATCTTAGTGGCCACTGATTACTTCACCAAGTGGGTCGAAGTTAAGCCATACAAGGCTGTAGACCAGACTGAAGTCATTGGATTCATTAAGGATTTAATCCATAGATTTGGCATCCTATAGACTATAACTGTTGATAATGAGACTGTATTTGATGGGAAAATGGTAAAGTCTTTTATGGCAAAGTTTGGAATTAGCCTTGTTAATTCCACCCCCTATTATGCACAAGCCAATGGTCAAGCTGAATCATCCAATAAGTCTTTGAAAAAAGGAATACAGAAAGTTGTGGAAGACAATCCTAGGGATTGACATAACTTATTATTGGATGTATTATGGGCTTATAGAACTTCTCTAAGGTCAAGCACATGAATCACTCCTTATGCCTTAGTATATGGGTATGATGCAGTGCTACCTGTGGAAATTAATGTTAAGTCCTTGAGGGTGAGATGCCAGGATCAGTTAGATCTTGAGCAATACCATCAGAGTATGTGCTTGGAGTTAGAAAGTATAGATGAAGCTAGAATTCTGACATTAAATAGCATTCTTTTCCAAAAGAAAAAAACAGCCAAAAACTATAATAAGAAAGTCAAACACATTGGCTTTGATAAAGGTGATCTGGTATGGAAGAAAATACTCCCAATAGGGATTAAAAGCCATAAGTTTGGCAAATGGTCACCTAACTGGGAAGGACCATATCAAGTTCATAGAGTCCTGTCTTTTGGAGCATACCATTTGAGAAATCTGAATGGATATGTACATCCCAAAAAGATTAATGGCAGATATTTGAAGCCTTATTATCCAACCGTGTGGGAAGCACAAGGAATAGAATAAGTGCTAAATAAAAGAACATGAGAACACTTCAATGATAAATAAGAATTTATTTCATAAAGAGTCAAATACATGTAGCCATAGATTGGCCCAAAAGTCAGTACAGTGTTTAAATTGTTCTTTTACAATAGATGCTCTATTCTTGAGGGATGGAAACAATTGAATGGCTGTAGTCATCTCTTGCTTTCGATCAGCTAGCTCTTGATTAGTGATTTGCAACTTGGTAGTAGTCCGATCCAAAGCTTGGTTAACTGCTGATAATTCTTCCTCAAGTTGAGCCTTCTTTTCCAACAGTTGAGCTTGAAATTGGGAGACAGACGAATGTTGTTTTTTCAGTTCTGACACTTCAGCATGAACTTTAGAAACAAAACTCTGATCTCTCAGCAACTTCGCCTCTGCAGCCTTAGCAGCATGATAGATGTTGATGTAAAAATTTATAGTGGCTGCTGCCTGAGATAAATGACTTGAAACAGTCATGCCAGATTTGTTCAATAATCTTGCAGCACTGGAGAAAGCCATCTTTGATTATAGGCCTTTGTAAGGCTTCGAAAGGAATCCTCGAAAAAGATGCCAGCAGCTCCAGATAACTGTCCAAGTCTATCGAAGGCAATGAAGTCTTACTACTGGAGGAAGAGCTCTAAAAAATTTCTAGCAAAGAATCGGCTAGAACCAATGGCTCAGTCTCATTGCTAGTCATTGGAGAGGTGGAAGGAATGTCAAAAAGACTAGCCAGTCTAGCCTAAAAAATATCCACCTCATCCATTGACATGGAAGGTGCAGAAAGAGCTCTGGTAGAAGGAAAAAATGACTGCATAGGAATTAGAGAAGAAGGTGAAGTATCCTTAGCAGTCTCTATAGTTTTTGCTACCAGTTGGTCAAGAGAAGAAGGACTGGAGCTAGGCAAAGGTAATGGATGATGGATTGGAGAGCTACCAGTACCCTCAATGTGAGAGTCAGCTACCATCAAAGATGAAGTAATAGCTGGAATTTCCTTAGGAAAAGGAGGAGAAACAGTGCTTAAGGGAGAATCCAATTGAGAAAAATCAAAAGACAAATGAGGGAGGTATGGAGTTAAGCCAAAAGGAAAAAGAGCAGCAATAGTTGGCCTCAAGAAGGGTATGGAAAATATAGGGCCAGGAAGTGGGAGAGTTATTTGAATGGGCTCCATATCTTGAGGTTGTTCAACTTCAACTAAAACTGATGGAGTCCTTATTGGAAGAATAGGCAAAGTAGTTATGGCTGCAAAAGAAGAAATACAAAACAATGTCAAGCCTCAGCATTGAGAATTTGAGAAAGATGAATAAAAGTACAAAGGAGCTTACTGGTTTCAGAAGTAATGGCTATGATTGGGAAGCTATGAAGAGTATAGTGTCCAGCAGCTTGCTGTTTCCTTGCAACCTCTTTCTGGAGTGCATCAGCGGTGGCAGCTTCATCTCTGAGTATTTGTTGTTACTTTCTCTTCTCAGCCCTTTGGAATACAATAAGCTCTTTGGAATGCTCTGCTTGCACTGCTTTAACAGATGCTTCATGGATAGGATATCCAGTGAAATTAGCAAGAGAGATAGTCATCTTCTTTCTTCTTTTTAAGGGTGTCTCTTGCTCTTGATCTGCCTCTTCTTCTTCTGCTGCCTGAACCCCAGGTGCTTCCTTTTCAGGATCAAGTAAAAGCTTCCTTTTCTTTTGTTGTTGTTTGCTCCTGAGAAGATTTAAAGCTTGGATCTTTTGGGGAGAATCTCCCTGTGAGGCACTCGCACCACCTTCACCAAAAGAAGAACTAGAGATAAGGCTAAAAGCATTATAAAGAAGGAGAAGAGAAAAGAAACAAGGGTACAAACCTTTCTTCGAGGCAGCCCGAGTAACTCTAGGAAGAGTTGAGGCAGCAGGAATAGGCTTCGTAATGACAGGTGAAAGAATTGTGGTAGCAGGAACAGTGGAAGAAGTAACAATTCCAGCCCCTTTCGATTTGGGTTAAGGTATATCCAATACCATTAATAGGTCTTGGGGAGAAATGACCAAGTATACCTCCATATTGGTCACCCCACCAGTTTTGGCACATTTTCAATAGGTTACTCTAAGGAATGAAAGGGAAATACTCAAACTCAATCAAGTCCTGGACAAATTTAGAAGTTGCTTCTTCTAATCTGGATCTTCGAACCTTTAAGTCCTTGCTGGTAAGACTTAAACTGGTCTGGCTGCAGAGAGGTATTGAGGCCCCTTGTGTGAGGCCAAATTGCCTAGCAAATTGAGCAAGACAATAGGGCTCAGCAATACAATTGTAAGCTCTGGGGTTTATAGTCCTAATGAATAACTCTCTAGGGATCAGAATAGAGGCCCATATGTTCTTGTGTTGGGGTGAAGAACAGAACCTATCACTTAGAAAGGTTTTTAACCAAGATGGGCCAATGGTAGTAGGTTCGAAGGGACGGAAGTTGGAAGTTGGTGGAAGAAAGAGAAGTAAAAGGCAAAGGTAGAAGGATAGAGTGAAACGCTGGCTAGCCTCATGCCATGAGTAGCAGGATTTGCCTCCAAAAACTTAAGGCATTTGGATTGTAGTTCAGTAAAATATGCAAAAAGCCAAAGCTGAAGTATCCAAAATGGACCTCCTTGATTGGCATCCAAAGATTTCTCACAAAAAAGAGAACAAGCTCTGTATACGTGACCTAGAATGTATGGAGCTAAGGCCACCTTTTTCTGTAAAACAAGGGCTTTGGCAAGAGGGGCGAATTCAGGCATGATTATTTGAGAAGAGGTGCAGAAAAGGAATTTGCAAAGCCAATACAATATGAAACAAAAGAATTCCCTATTAGTCACAGGGCCTTCTCTTTTATTCTCAGCCTTGACAAAGTCATTATAGGATGAGTTAAGAGAGGGGAGGGAAAAAGGGATTGGTAGGTCAGGGTAATCTGGTCCAAATGGGGTTCTAATGGGGGATAATCCTAATAGATGACAGATATCAAGAACAGTAGAGACCTTCATCCCACATCTGAATTGAAATAAATTAAAGGTAGAATTCCAAAAGCAAAGGACAACAGGTATTAAGAAAGGGTCCTCTGAAATAGTGAACCTGGATAATTAGAGGGCATCGAAAAGGCAGAGCTCTTGAAGGTCCAGAGTCCTATCAGGGACAACCTGATCATACCATTCTTGCCACTCTGGTCTCACCGTGGGCCAGTAGCGATGGGGGCGGTTCATCCTCCAGTTTCCCCAGTCAAGACCACCTTCGTAAAGGAGACAATGGTCTTCTAGACGTGGATATAGAGCTGGAAACTCAATAGGAATCTCTTTGAAGATGGGCCCAAGCACATACTTTTGCTGCTCATGACGGCGGGGAATAAAGATGCGTTCGTTAATGGCACTTTTCTCACCGGCCTTATACTTCTCACATTCTTCAGCAATAATCCTTTCAAGGTCATAGACGGACTCGCACGCTCCATAACCAGTATTTTCGGAGAAGAAGAAGCCATTGATAAAAGAATTTTCTCAGAAGACAAAGTCGGGAGAGAGTAGGAGCAAAAGGAAGGTCAGTAGAGACGAAGGGTTTATGTGATAGGCAAATAGATGAATTCAAAGCACGAAATAAAAAGGGTTCTAAAACCTTTGTGTCTGGAAAATATATCATGGAATTCGTAAAGAAGTACTGAAAGTACGGATGCGAAGAGTTTCCCTCAATATTGATAATTTCTGGGGGGAAACACATCTCAAATTCTAATGTCAGCTTCGAAATAAAATATTTGGCTTCGAAGCCAATTTTTGGCGCCAAAATGAAATGACAAACGGCTTCGAATGTCGAAAGCTTACTTCGAAGCACATTCCATGCCTCACGATGAAAGAGTGTTTAGATATTTGTTTACTTCAAAAGGATTAAGAACCTGTTTTATGGTTTCTTAGTGAGAATAAATCCTTCGAAGCAAAACTTGAGATCCCTTAAGGATGGAAATTGTTGTTTGAAGTATCAAAACTAACAGTTGGTTTGATAATATCCAGAAGAGATTATTTTTTCGAATTAAAACAGTGCAGCCCTTAAAGGGGGTTTCCATATTTTTGAAAGTATGGACTGTTGTTCGAAGCAAAAATGGTCAATTTAAAACTGGTTGATCGTACTAACCATATGACCATATGTTGGATATGATTAAAACAAGCTTTAAGGGGCAAGATTGTTAAATTCGAAGCACTGATTCTAAATGGAAATCAACAAAAAATTGTCAACTGTATTCCATGAATTGGAAAAATTCATGTTGGTTTTTCAGTGTTTCATTTGAGATGATTGAATCCAGATTCGAATGATGAAATTGTGGAGTTCGAAGCCCTAAATTTGCTTATAAAGACAAACAGAGATAAAGTCAAACCATGCCAGACAAAGAGAGAAGTCTTAGCTTTATTGAAACAAAAGCAATTACATCAAAAGGCCCTCTTTGGGTACAAATTCGAGTTCACAAAAGTAAAGAATAGAATAAATAATAAGATCATGGAATTTAGTCCAGCTATGGTCAATAAATTTCTGTTCCTTTTTTATTCTATCCTCTATTTTCTCCAGGCTTGGTTGCTGAAGTTGATGTGCTCTTACTTGATAAAAGAGTTCTTCAGCCTTTATTTCGAACGCTGTTTCTTTTAACCCTTGTTCCAGCTCATCCATATCCAAGTCATCCCAGTGCGCAGAGTCTTTATTCTTGAAGTCATCGTATTCTTCAATGAGGTTCTCTGCTTCGTACTGGGTATGAGCTCGAAGGGATAAAAGTTGGTTCAAAGATTGGGTGGTGACCACAGAAGTCCGGTGCCAATGGAGAAGCAACGGAAGTTGGTCCAAAAACATTTGGAGTTCTGCTTGGGCGATGGGGTTGAGGACATGACCCCGAGTCATAATATCACAAGCCCATCGAAGGTTCTTGAGACGAACATCGTCTTCAAGAACATTGAAAAGCAAGTGAGAAAAGACCGCAAGCAGAAGTTGGGCTTGCTTTCGCTAAGCTGGAGTAGGGGAAGGTGAAGGCTTATAAGGAGGAAAAACCTTGTCCGCAAAGAGGGTAAGCCTCAGTCTCTCTGTCCAGCAGGGATTTTGCAGAGGAGGAGGTATAGAGGCTTCAATTTCGAAAGAAGGAGGAAGTTGAGGGGCATTAGCACAATCAAGCCAGTCAGAAGAGCAAAGCCTCGCCTTATGGGCTAAGAACGATGGGTTATACCCTTATGCCTCTTCTGGGCGTTAGGTAGCTTGTACTATCTTTGTAGGCATGGAAGATGTGTACCATGCTACAAGCAGATTGTCCTCTAAACTGCGTCGGCGGTTGATGGGCACGTAAGGATAAACCACCGAACTTCGAGCATCAGAAGGGAATTCTAGAGGATCAGTGAACTCGACAAAGTGGTCATTAACTCGCTCCCTTAACTCACATGCCTCAGGTTTCGACCAGCTTCTCCAACCAGAAGCCCCAGAGGAAGAAGAAGCCGCAGCCTCATCCCATGCAGAAGATTGTGGATTAGAAAAAGAACTTCCCATGTCCATATTTGTAAATTTCTGAATCAAAGGATTGTGGACAGTGTGTTCGTAGTCCAAGGGTTGATAATTTGCAAAAGCTTCCATGACTTGAATATAGAAAGGCGGGTAAAGGTGACTAATCAATGCATGAGGATTCTTTCGAGGACGAATGGTATTATCAAACAACTCTTCATATGCTTGATCGAGATAAGAAAAGGTCTGTTTATCCATTGAATTGGACTTTTCGAATACTGAGATAGTGAGCTTGTTTAAGGGATCAAAGAAGAGTTAATGCAAATGTTCATCAATGAATGACGGTTGTGTTTCTAAAAATGCAAAGCCCATGCACGTTCTAAAACGTGGATAAAAGACCTTGATCCACTAATATCACCAAGTATTGGGTATATTAGTGCGGGGGGTAATGTTGGTTACATATTTTGTATAAGCCAATTACACTTCGACACGTGGTAGGTTGAGGGTAATACGGGAAGACAACTCAAACCTTCAATTGTGATCATACTTG